>OX457086.1:10055075-10207608 GCA_949752835.1 Empis stercorea | reverse complement strand
TTATATGAAAATTGCAAGAATATTCTGTAATTTTGCCTTTTTAAGGACAAGAAGGAATCCTTACGATTAAATTACATATTTCCGTTTTTTTGTTTTGTTCTATAACAAAATAAGTTTTCATTATAGAAAATTTTCAAATAAAAGAAAAATTTTCTTTATACAACAGGTGGAAAATTGAATAGAAAAATTGTATAAATAAAACATTTTATTGTGGAAAATTATTTCTGTTTATTATACGTTTACCATCAAAATCATGAAAATTTGTTAAAAAAAAATATAATTGTGGGGGGTTTTCTTAGAAATTTCCTGTTTTTTTTTTTTGGCAGTACGCAACAAATAACTTCCTTCCTTGTAAATTTGGTTGAAGGGAGGAAGGTGTTTACATTACAATACAACAAATATTTTCCAGAGTTTTCTGACTACTAGAGAATAATATGATTTTAATTGATAATAAATAATTATATTAAGGATATGAGGATGATTATATAAGTATTCATATATACAACATTTTTTTATGTACATAATTTTTTTTTTATTATCCTTATGTGTGTTTTTTTTTTTTTTACGTAGTTTATGGAAAATAATTTTTATGAATGAAAAACTTTGACGTCAGCAAAATACTACGTAATACAATCTAGGGATATTCGTGTGTATATAAATATATAAAGCTTTGTATGTACATAATAAATAGTATAAAATTAAAACAGCTGGGGGATATTTATAATATATACGTGTGTATACCATACTAGTGAAAAGTCATACCGGCTGCTTATATATTTTTTCTCTCTATGCTTTATTTGGTTATGAAGCCATAAACAAATTTTTTTTTTTTTTTTTCATTTCCAAATAAATTTTTCACATCCTTTTTCCTAACGTATGACGTATTAAAGAAAAAAAAATGTTGTTGAAGAAAAACAAAATGTTATTAATATACACAAATACAAAACAAAAAAAAAAATTCATTAAAGTCCTTGGAGTATTTGTTTTTATCTTTTTTCATTGACGGCATTTCAACTTTGACCTAGAATTTATTTATGATTTTATTTATTATTTGTATATATGTATCACATAAAATGAAATT
Organism: Empis stercorea; assembly: GCA_949752835.1. NCBI lineage: Eukaryota > Metazoa > Arthropoda > Insecta > Diptera > Empididae > Empis > Empis stercorea. The sequence continues at coordinate 10,206,527 of OX457086.1, read as the reverse complement.
TTCTATTTTCATATTCAATTAAATGAAATTTTCTATTTTCGATTTTCTATACAAAAAAAAAGGATTCCTTATATTTTTATTAGGAGTAATATTTATTTATATAAATTATTATCCTTTTTTTTTTTCTTTGTGTTTCTATTTTAAATTGTTTTTCATTTCTATATTTAAATCTAATAACACAAAAATATAACAAACAAATTAATAGTAAATTAAAATTTATTTTTATATTTATATAGAATTAATATTAAAATACGAAGTTTTATTTTAAAATGACGTAAACAAATCAACAAAGAACGACAAAAAAAAAACAAAAAAAAGAAGTTAAATTTAGAAGAAAAAACTTTGGAAAACTTTTTTTTTTTTTGTAATAGTCATGGAAAAACCAATTTTTTCTATATTCTTTTTCTTTCTTTTGTTTGACACCTGTTGATATTACGTGTTAGTTTTTATGATATTTACAGTTTATATATATATCTATATAGGAAAATTAAGGATATACAATTATATTATTAGTCTTTGACCTCTATTCAATTTTTCATCTTTTATTGACGTAAATTCCCTTTTTTGCATCCAATTTAAATTTTTTTTGATAAAAAAATATTTCCGCATATGTGAATTATTTTATATATGTATTTTTTTTACACACAACAATTTTTCCAAATCGCATCTTTCCACTTTTAGCTGGTTTTATATACTATATTTTTGTTATTGATTAGAAATTTTTTTTTATGTTGCTATACAATAAAAACAAATAGCTAGGAGTTTTATTTAATTGACATATCAATATTTTAATGACGACAAATTGGAAATTTTTTTTTTTTGTTATTGTTTGATAATATTTTTATGTTTATCATCAAAAATAAAACATTGGAAAATCTATATAATATAAACATAAATATACTCCCATATATACTATTTATAATTATTTTGAGGTTATTTCTTTTCAATGTGTAATAAAAAAAAACATTGATTAGAAAGTTTAATTTTTTGTTGTGTTTTTTTTTTTTTTGAAAAAGTATAAAATGTAATCAGGTATTTATGGATTTAGTTAGGTAAATAATTAATGTGCTTATTAATAATTAGGATTTTTGGTCAGTTGAGTATTAGAAGTATGTATATAATTTATGTTAAACTGCATTTGTCATACTATTTGAGCCGATTTCGTTCACTATGATTTGCTCAAGTATAGTTAACTTTTCACTTTATATTATATAAGTTAGTTGAATAAGTATCATAATTGATAGTTTTAGTATAGTTTTTCTCACTTTTAATTTTAGTGTAATTACTAAAAAATGATTCACAGATTTTACAAATTTTATATACATATTTCCAATATCGCACGAAAATCATATTTTGAATTAATAAAATTCTTTTGCTGTTAATTAATAATCTGGGCTCGGATTCTCTTACTCGATATCGAGTACACGATATCGAAATCTAACGATAATTTTCCTATTTGGAATTCTATCATACGATGATCGAGTATAAAACGATAAATTTCATTCGATAGGTATTTTGTTATCGAATGAAATTATTTATCAAAAATAATTAAATAAAAATAATAAAAAAAAAAAAAAAATTTATATAAAGCCTAGTACGCTGCTCTTGCTAAACTTAATTCTAATAGTAGAGATAAATAATGAAGTTTTAATAATTAGTAATTAAATATTATTAATCATTAATTAATAATTAAATAAATTCTAATTTTTAACAAACCCCTCATATAGAAAAATATTTTACAAAATTATTATTGTAAGAACATTTAACAATATGTATTATTATTATTTTTGCATAATGTTGCAAAGTTGTTTACTATAATTTCATCATCATTAATATTGAATTCAAGTAAATAATAATAAATTTATTTTGATATAAAATTTCATCATCATTAATATTTTTTATATTTCTAATTTCTAATTTCTAATTTAATGACATCATATTTTCTCTTAGTATAATGTATAGAATAAATATCGTGTGTAATATCCATTAACCCATAATCTTATAAATAATATATAATAATATTTCGTGTGGTGGAGTGTGGAGATAATTTAATCTAATTATTTATTATTATTGTTTTCAAATTAAAGACGTCATTATTATATTATTTTGAATTAAAAGCGCGATTAATAACATTATTGATTGTATACATAAGTATATATTTAGATTTATAATTCTATATATTTATTATTTGTATTTTATATTAATTTCTATCTAATAATGACGTCACAAAAGTTTTATAGTAAATAAAAAAAAATAATATCCTATATTTATTTATTTCTCGTCCTTGTATACCATAGATATATATAATTCTATAATGAAATTTTATGTTATTATGTATATACTGAATGATTCTGACATTATTTTATTTTTTTTTATTAAATATTGCAAACAGAGATTATTTTAACATCTGACAAAATGAAAATTATGTTACGTAAAGCGACGTATATATGAGAAAAAAATTAACGTAGAAGATTTGGTTACGTAAATTGAGTATAAAAAACAAAACCAGATGTCATAAATTTACAGGAAAGAAAATGTAAAAAAAAAGCATTTAGAATAAGACATCTGTTTTTCTTTTTTTTTAATAAAATTATTATGTAATTGTGGTAAAATATTATGCTAGACAATTGGGAATTAATAATAATAATAATGTATGTTTTAGAAATCTATTTTTATGTAATCATAGAGAATTTGTCTTTAGCAAATATATTTAATTGGTTGGTTGATTTTAAAAGAATTTATGGATTAGTCTAACCACAGACGTCAAACGCCCAGTAAACGTGTTTATTGTATACTCCAGTCGATTTTCGATCATTATAGAGAATATTTATTACAAATTACATTAAATATAATTTAATTTAATGGCTAATATACTGACAATTTGCAGCATAAAATGACATTTTTTTATGTCATAAAATTCTCTTTTTGGGACTATTGCAGGAAAATATTTTGAACCTATAAATAACAACTGTTGCATATATAATAAATGGTGATCATTTTTATTGTAATTTTGTTAAAAGCTTATCAATTAATGCAAAATAAGTAAAATATTTAATTAATAAAATTAATTTTATTTAAATGTTTAATTTCCCTTTACTGGTAAAACATTATTGACAATCAATTTATCAATTTAAACCAATTAAATAGTAAATTTTGTTTACATTTTTTTTCATTTTCCCAGAAATAATACTCCTAATATTTATATTTATTATCAAAATATTTACATAATTAGACGCAAAATTTAACTAATTATAAAATATCCTTCTATGGATTTAACATCATTATAATATATAAATAATAACTGCCACTTGTTTACCATTTCAAAATACTACAAAATCAAATGTTAATTGATCAAATTAACAAAATTATATTATCAAATTAAAAAAGTATACAAAATTCGAATTATATATTTTCAAAAAAAAAAATATCATCATTAATATAAATAAAAATATGCTTTAGATTTTATCAAAAAAAAATACCTATTATATTCTAGAAATTTGTTTGGCCAAATAAATAATATAATTCTAATTTTGGCGCAACACTAATTCTGACACTTGTTATATACGTCAGTTTATATTAATGGAAATACTCGCCATTTATTTCTCATTATTATAGTATTTTAATATTATTTATTATGACGAGATTAATTTATATATAGAATTGCTGATACAATTGAAAAATATTTCATTTCGTCAATAGTTTATATACACATAAAATTACAATAAATATTTTGGTTAGAAAAAAAAATTATGTTTACAAATTTCAGCCATTTTTCATACACATCTGTCAAAAAAATAAAATTCTCTCAATCTCCATTTTAATTTTTCATTATTCTCAATTCAATAATTATTCGTTATATTTAAAAAAAAAAAATTACTCATAATTGTTAAAAATAAATTAATTAAATTTAATATTATACTTTTTTTTTATTATTATATTTTTATAATTTGTTTATTTCAAAAACTTAAAAATATATTTTTTTATGACAGCTAAAATTCCAGTCGCATTGTTCACGTTAATAATTTTTCTGTCGTGAGTTGGAAATTTATTTTCGAATTTTATTTACTTAAGTAAAAATTTTTGGATTGTTTTAGTTTTAATTTAGACCCAATGATTTGATTATACTAATATAAAAATTGGAAATTAATACAATTTTAATTTTTTAACCATAAGAATATTTGTAAAATCAGCTTAAATAGGAGATTGTCTTAAAACAGAATTTATAAAATTTTGTTTAATCTAAAAATTACATATTAACATATTAAAAATTACAATTTTATTTTCATAAAATTCTCTATGTTGTAATCTTTCAAAATCTAAAAAAATCATATATATAATATTAATGCCATCAATGTCTATGCAATAATATCATTATTAAATCATCTTACATACTTTTCAAAAATTATGTCCAATTGAATTTAAAAACTAAGTTAATCTGGTAAGATTCTATCTAACACGTCATTCATATATGTCATTATCATCTGACAATAATTCCCATTTCCACAATAATTTTTACTATATAATATACTAAAAATTTATAAATAGAAATTTTATATAATTCTGGTTGGTATATAAATGTGTAATATATAATTTTCTGTATGTCTCAGTGTCAGTGGTGTAAAATAAAAATAAATAAATTTTTCCACCATAAATAGTGTGAAAAATAAACACAACAAAAAAATCAAAAAAATCAATTTTATTTTTGGATTAAGTGATTATTTTTCACTGAACAAGATCACATTGCATTTTTGTAATAAGAAAAATTATAAATAAAAAATAAAAAAATACACGGTGATGAGGAAAATTAGCGCCACAATGACATAAAAAAATATATATCAAATTTATAATATTTAGTTTCCCTATTAATAAGTAAAGTGTTGCATTATAAAGAAAATCGGAAAAACTTGTTATGAGTTAACGTAAATTTATCAACCAAAAAATTATTATTTTCATTTCTTTGTCAATAAAGTTTTGCTGACAAAATTAACACTTCGACAAAAATTTTGCACAAATAATGTTAATGACAAAATTGTATGACAAATTTGATAAAATTTTGTAATTACTATAATATTGTGCAAACAATTTTTGAAGTTTTCCTTAAAAATTGTCATAATAAATATAATTTATTGCCAACTGTGACATAATTTTAACATAAAATTGTACAATCAAGTTTGTCATTTTGTTGACAACTGTGTAATGTATTTAAATATGCCAATTAAAAGTTAATTATTTAGGGCAAAAGTGTTTTAAAAGCAATTGTAGTACAAAATTTCCAGACATTCTTCATTAACTCGTAAAATAATCAGTGCATTATCGTTCAATATCGTGCACACGAGTTGTACTTTATTTTATTTGTAAATGTATATTAATTTCTAATATTGTTCCCTTCAAATTTTTGACTTATATAAGTTTTTACGCTACAAACAAAGCTAAACTCTAGTAATTTCTATCATTATTTTTTCTGATACTTTATTAAGTATCCTTATTCTAAGTATCTATAAATATATTATTTACAATTTTCTATTATAATATATAATAATTTTTATATTGTTTTTTGTATATTCAATTAAAAAGTCAGTGGCCATTGATGATGATGATGATGATGATATTATGTATAACACAGAAACGCTACGCTTGTGTAAATATGTAAACACAATAATTGGGAAATTCATATATGTATATTTATTTATTTTCATATATAATATTTTTTTCCTCCGATTAAAAATAGATTTTCTTTTTCCCAACATTCCAGCTAAAAATTTTCATTTTCTCCTTTGTAAGTAAAATTATATCTGTCACGTTCTGGTGTTGCTGTCTACCTAAAAAAAAAATAATATACATAATTTCAATATATTATTTTGCATTTTCAAAGCTTTTAATCCAAAATAACAACACGAAAAAAAAAATCAATGATCTATGCAACAAACATGAAAATTAAGTTCTTTCTACATGAATTTTCCAAAATATTTTCATTTTTCTTCTCGTTTTAATGTGCGGTGTTATAGGTTTTTTTTCGACTTACAATTTTTCTTATGTATTTTTTTTTTATGTTATAAATTTTTGATGCTATTTTTGAAAAAAAGTAAAAAAAAAAAACATTAATTAGGAGGACGACATCATCATCGCATGTTTTGACCGAAGTTTATTTATAAGTTATACATATATAATTTTTTATATTATATTTTTCGAAGCGTATGGTAATTTCGATGTATTCAACAACAACAAAAATGTAAATCTATATTTTTAATATTTTCATAATTTAAGAAATATTCCAAACATACACTTTACACTACAACAGTTTTTATAATTTTTTGTGTTAATTGATGGAAATAAATTTTTAAAATTATATGAATAATATTTCTAAATTTTATCGAAATTAATGGAAAAAGAAAAAAATTAATTAATAATTTTAAATAGTAATTTAAATTACATGACTAAAAATTCAAATTTTTTCTTGAAATTTAAGGATTTTCTTATACGTCACGAATAAAAATATGTGATAAATTTTATATTTTTAATTATAATTTGAAAATTTTTGAAAATTTCTTTAATTTATATTTAACATTCTGCAATCTCGTAATCTACGGCAGCGAATTTTTTCCAAGGATAGACAATTTTTTAATAATCATTTCTATTAGAATTCGATATTACTGTAACCCTTTACACTAACATAGCCCTGACTAAAGACTGATTTTTAGTCGAGACTAATCTGTAACATTCTGAAATAAAGCCACGTATTTCCAGTCCATTCTTCACCATTTTATTATTTTTGATCATGAAAAAAATCATTAAGCTTTTAAAACCGAAAAATTTCTAAAAAAAACAAAATTTTAAATTTTCAACAGGAAAATTATACAAATTTCTGAATATTCAGAGAAAATTTAAGTATATTAAATATTTACAATATAAAATTGAAAGGAAATTTTTTACTAAGCATAAAATTTGTCATCCCATGTATTATTATTATTATTATTAGAATTGTTTATCTTACACGTGCAGACAGAGTCATGACGTATGTCCATTGTTGTTATCGTGGATAGACAATTCTCTTTCTATATTATTTTGTGACAACAATTATTTTTTTAACCCCCCGCCGTCAAATTTTTATTCTTCTTCGAAAATATTTTTATTGTTATAATTTTTCTAAAATTTTACTAAAATATAAATTTTTGATGAAAAGTTTTAAAATTTTATAATGTTGTGCCATTTTTGGTAAAAACTACTTTTAAATATTTTATTTTTTGGTTAGAAGAAAGCTGATTTTGTTAAGACAAGTTTCGATATTAAAAAAAAAATAAGAATTAGTAATAAATTTATTTTTTTTCTTAAATATATAATTAGTAAGATTAAGATAATTTGTAACCAAAAAATAAATAAATCACACTTGGTCCACTTCAGAATTAGAATTATAATAAAGGCCACGTCAGTATTAGAATTTTAGTTGTGTACATGCCAAAATTAGAGTTTTAGTCTTGGCCACGTCAGAATATAATTTAAATTTAATCTCAAGTCTAATGAGCTTTTATAAAATTTGTGGAAATTCGTTCCTATCACAATGTAATTCAATATTCGAAATTTTTCGCAGCACATGAATATGAATTATTGATGTTCTATTAATGGTCATTGGTCTCCTTAGTGAGAAAACTACCCAGAAATTTTTTATAATGAAATTTCCATCTTCTAAACATTTTCAACGAATTTGCCCATAACAATTTTATTCATTTTCATTATTATTTTTTTTCAATTTGTTAAGGACATTTTTCTATTCAATAAAAAAATATCAAATTTAAAGGATATTAGTTAAATAGCACAAATTAATTTTTTCTACCTGATTCCAATTTTTTTTTTAAATAAATTATTTTCTGATATGGAAACTGAATCAAAAATTTATTTAAATAATTTAAATAAATATTATATACTTAAAATAAGTTTTTAGCTGAATCATTAACTTGTTATTATGATACCAAAAAAAAATATATATAAAAACAACAAAAACTTTTTTATATAAAAAATGACAAGTCAGATCATTTTCCCAATTTTGGTAAGACAGGATTTTGGAAATTATATTAAATTGTAAACATCAGTGTTAAAGGTATAACCATATTAAGAAAGATTTGACAATAAGCTTTTTTTCTTAAGTTTAAATTTTCCAAATTTGGTTTGATTTTAAAATATTGACATAAATAAACTTAGTCATAAAATTTTATAATAAAAAAAAAAATTAAATTAAAAGAAAACAAAATTTTGAAAGTTTTTATCTAAAAATAAATTTGATTTAATATTTTAACTTAAATTTTTTTTTTATGCCAATTTCAAATTTATATAATTTTTGGTTTTTTAGAAAAGAAGAATCTTTTTCTCATAAAAATAGAATTATTATAATAAAAATTAAGTTTATAAATTCACCTTAATTGAGATTTTAGAATTAATTTTCAGAATCAGTCATTTTTTCATTGCCTCAACAATGCTATGTGAACCTAAGCCTACCTCAAAAATGTCGTTCTGTTACCATTTGGAACCTATACTATAGTTCCTTACTAGTTGAAAAACGAATAAACGGAAGAAAAGATTGTAGTAGTTATTTAACAGTGGACAGTATGGCTGTTGTCAGCACTGCTGTTACTAATCTGCAATATCGTTATATTAAATACTAACTGAAATTTTGCGGAAAAAGAGCTCTGTGTGAAGTATAGTTACTGAAATTGTACTAACCAGAGTGATAAATGGTTTAATCTACTCCGCTTGCTCAAAATTAGATCAATAATCTATATCACAGATCAATATTAATTAACAGATCGATATTACTCGAATTTTTGACATTATCAGAAATTAATATATCCACTGTTATCTTAAAAACTGCTTATTAAGATCGGTTTCAGTTCTAATCCTTATCGATAATAAATTATTAAATATTTTGGAATCTTTGCAGCTTAAAATTTCGTTGATATAATTTCAGTCAAGTTTCAAATTTATAAATTTTTTGATTACATTTTTTTTTAAATTTCAGTTTTATATGTGTTAAACATTTTTTTTAATTTCAATATTATTTCATATTTTCTCATTAATTTCCATAAATTATAAATTCTAATCCTTTTTTTTTTTGTAAATAATATTTATTTTCTTAAATAAATTAATATCAAATCGTGCAAAATAGTTCATCATAATTCTATTTTTCAAAAACTCTAAAGTGTAGGCGTTTATTAAAAAAAATTGTTTTCCCTTTTGTGCAGAAAACTAGAAAAAAAATTATAAATATTTATTTATTTGTAAAAAATATAAATAAATACAAATCTTATTTTGATAAATTTACAAAAAACAAAAAAAAATTAATAATACTGAAACAATAAATTTAATGAAAATGATTAACGATGAATTATGATGTCACGAAAACATTTCATTTTCACGGCATGTGGCCGCCCCTAACAACGACAACATAAAATTTGCATAAACACCAAAGTACAGAAAAAAACAAAATTGCATCTGCAATCATTAAAAAAAAATTCAGACACTTTGCACAGCAGTGTCAGTATTTAATGAGGAGAAAGATATAGAAGGTGAAACTGTCCCAGATTTATTAAACAAACAACAAAACTTTTTTATATCCTTAAAATTCTTGTAGTTACAAAAAAATTTATAAATAAATATATATTTATCACTAGTAATCAGGAATTTGAGCTAAGACAACAGAAATTTAGGGTTGTATTAAGGGTGTTCCAGATAGAGTATAGCAACAGGCCAACAGGTCAATAACAGTTTTCGTTTTTGAATATTTTGAATCATTTTTTCCGGAAAATTCAATACAAATAGAAAAATTCTTATGACAGATGTACAAAGTCTAGACTTACATGACAGTTTGGAAACAAAATTGAACTATGTAATGTCACAAACTTAATGGACAATATGATAATCTACTACAGAAGACGAACAAAAAAGGAAATTTATGCAGAAAGTAGTCACAAAATCAAACTATGTTGACCATAATAATAGAAATTCGACAATTTTTCTCTTAATTTTTCAATGTAAAATGGCTATTAAATAATTTACAGTCCAAATTCCGTGAATAAATAAAAATTTTAACTTTAATGATTTTTTCGTCTCAAATTCAAATTGGTCCCATATGCCTCGGAAACTAACCAAGAACAAAATCATTTTCAAAAATTCTTACACTTGTTAACCTAAGAAATGTCGTTGTGACTATTAACAGAAAAATAAAATAAAAATTTGTCATGGCATTTTAACAAAAAAAAAATAATATTACAAATTTTATGAAATATGTCAGAGCATAAAAAACACATAAATACTTGTTTATTTGTACTTTAGCTGGTGGATTACATGAAAAGGACATTGGAGATTATCTGTCACGAGTATATTTCAACTAAAAAAAAAAAACAAACATTGACTTTGAAAATAATAATATTAAAAATACCAAAACATGCAAAAAATTATTATTTACTATTATAATAATTTTGAAAACATGAAGGACTTTTTTCTTAGTTAACATTATTTGTCTCAATTCATACTTAAGCGGGTGAATTTATTTACCATTCCCAGGCTAAATTCGTCTTTTTATAATTCAACATGCATTTTTAATAATTCAAAATGATCCTTTTTCCCAAACCAAATTCGACTTTAATCTTGAGTTTTCTTTGTTGAATTTTTGAACTGAAAAAATATATAAATTGAAATTGTAAAAAGACCAATTGAGCTAAAAAAAATATTATACATAATTTCCATGAAAAGCTAAAATATATTAAAAATATTTAATGAAAATTGAAAATAAATTATAATATACATGGAAAATTTAAATAAATATTTCTGGATTGGAAAAATTTATTACCAAAAAAATTAAATCTTGTTGCAAAATAAAAATGAGATTTGTTCGAATTTTTTTTGTACTATGTTATAAAGAAATGATAATTAAGATATATTGAGCCGTCGGTGAAATTATAAATTTTTTACATTTTTTGGAAAACTTATCTGCTTACTTAAATAAGAAAGGAAAAATTAAGCAAAATGAAGATTTTGGTTAAAAAAAAATTCAGAAAATATTTTTTCGAATTATAGAATTACATATAATAAAATTATTTTTATATATTTCTTATAGAAAAATTATAAAAAATTTAAATAATAGATTTGATTATGTAATCCTTTTCCTAGCAGTGAGAAATATTCTAAAATATTTTATATTTATTTATTTTTAACGCATAACAAAACAATTTTATGACAAATTATTTAATTTTATTTTACTTTCTTGTACAAATTAATATCGTAACTTCCTTAAAACAAATAGAAATTATAATTTAAAAAAAACTCTTTTACTGACAAGACAAATAATTGAAATACAAAAAAAAAATATAATAATTTCGTTACCGTGACACACTTTCCATTTTCCATTTGTCAAAAAAAAAAAAAATTAAAAATTGAAACACACGCGCACAGACACAAAATAGATTAACTTTCAAAAAAAAAAAACTTAGAAATGAAATCAAAATTTTTTTGAAAATATTTTTGAAGAAAAAAAAATATATAAAAAAACTATTTCTAAAAAAAATAAATTAATTTTAAATATAATTTTCCTAGAGTTGCCAACCAATGTACCTTAACATTTTATAATATAAATTTACTAATACTTATTGCAACTTTTGCTAGTCTTAATTTAATTTTGGTATGAATTAGAAAAATGATTTATGTCACTTAAAAATCACTTTAATTAAGTAATTTGCTGAGCAATTGGAAAATTATTAGCTATTGAGCTCATTGAATTCATTTAATATCTTGAGCAAATATTTGACTATACTAGAAATTAGCTCATTTTTGGCTACTATTGAATTTACTATTGAAATTTATTACTTGTTTCTGTCATAAAAAATTTAATTAAATTTGCAATTATGTTAAATGTGTTATGCACAAACAATTGAAGAAATTTTGATTTTGGAAAATTACCTAATTCAAACAATTTTCGATTTTAATTTATTTAATATCAATTTATTTATTGATTATTTAATTAATAATCAATTTAATTAATGGCAATCAACTTAATTAAATTATTTTAAAAATATCATCGAATTTCAAATCTGAAGAACAGATTTTCTCAAAATCCAAATTTCTGGCATCCCCAAATATTTCAATAGCCGGACAATCTAAGCTCTTATTTTATTTTTATTTAATTATTTGTGGAAGTATTTTATTTTTATTTTATTTTTTTAAATATTTTTCTTTTTTTTTATGTTTTTCTTTTCCTCTTGGAAAAATACTTAACATAATTTTCAAAAAAAAAAAAAAAACAAAATTATTATATATAAAATTAGAACATTTTTTTTCTATCCATCGTTGCTACAAAAAAAATCACATAAAAAAAATGTCGTCGATTTTGAAATTTTTCAGTTCTTTAATTTTTGGTGTCGTTCTCGTTTTGAAAAAAAAAAATGTTTTTCTTAGAAAGAAAATCTTTGCTTTTCTTTTTCTACAAAAAAGAAACAAACTAAATCACAGGATAAATTTTCTATATGAAAATTTTCTTTAAAATTTCAATTAGGTGATTTCAGGCCAACAGCTGATAATTTGAAAATATAAAAACTAATTTGTTTAGTTAGACAGGCGTGTAGAGATACTCCGGTTAAAATGTCCATATAATTTTAGAAATTAGATCAATTTTTCGAGAATCTTTGAAGAGAAAATTTAATTATTTATTATTATTATTATAATTATTATTTATATGAAAATATTTAATGCATATTTAAGAAAACTAAATGAAATTATTAAGAACCTGTTAAATGATATGTTTTCAAATTTTATGTGATTTTATAAATAAATAATTTTCTTTAGTGGACCATCAATTTTAAAATATTATTTAAATAAAAAAAATTATTAATATTTTCGAAAGAAATATTTAATTTAGAAAAAAATTGGGAAATTGTAGAAATTAATTTAATGGAATTATGGCAAAATTAAAGATTTTTTGGGGTTACACAAATTTTTTAAAATATATTTATTAATTTATGTGAGTTTGTGATGGATAGAAATTTTATATGAAATTGTAATTAAATTGATTACTTATATCACAAATATTTTAAATTATATACTAACTAAAGAAAAAGGTTTTTACCTAATTATAAAAATGACGGTGACTTTCTGTCTAATTTACTTGATTCACTATGCTGAGGAGCCTCGATAACACCCTAAATTTGTTATACATCGACGACAATTACTGACATAACAATCAACTCACTATCTTGGCCGCTTTCGTTAACGTCAAATGTAGTACTGCAATGTAATAATTCTTTTTACTGGTATTTTGACTATCGAGACGGTGAAAAATCGACAAATTTAGCTTAACCAATGCTCCTTCTGTCGCCTGGTTGCTGTCTCGTTGATTAAACTATCATAAAAACGAATAAAAACATTGCAGTACTGCGATCATTTGCAGTTCTTACAATATTTTAATAATTATTCCCCTACAAGGGAACTTGTGGTTATAAAAAATGAATCCCCCATTGGAAACGAAAGGTTGGAGAAAGCTCTACGTTTAGAGGTAGATTCAAATTTTTGCCGGTTGTGCCACAAAAACAGAAGAAGAACTACATTTAGTGGCATTTTAAAATATATTTATGTAAAATATATAAAAAAATTGTTCGATTTGTGTGACATTCAGTAAAAAATTTAGTAACTAAAAAGCGGTCACACTTTATTCATAAGATGTCCAATTGATTTTCTTTATTTTAAAATACAAAAATATAAATCACGAAATAAATAATACATAAAATATTTATAAAATTTTAATGATAATTATGTTAAAAATATTCATATTTCTACATAAAACATGAAAGGAAAAAAAAAAACAATTTTTCTTTAAAAAAAAACACTCTAAACTCTGGCATAGAAGTTTAATTTTTATGTTCATAATTTTTTTGCGTCAGCCCACAGTCCAATATTTTCTCAAAACAAAAAACACGAGACAACACTTAACATAATTATTAATTTCTACGTTTTTGAGAATGACTTTTTTTCCCATTTAATATAATAAAAACATAAAAATTTAATTTAAAATGAAAAGGAATTGCATAAATTCGTATATGACGGAAAAAAAAATAATTAACCATTTTTGGTGGAAAAATTTGAATAATTATTAAAATATTTTTCAATAATTTTTTTCCCCCTTTTTCAAATTTAATATGGAAAACAGGGACAAGACAAATAAATTTTGTATGCAATTAAAATGTAATTACGTTATTAATAAAATAAAAATAATTAGTGAAAAAAAAAATTCAACCTACATGAAAAAATTCTAAATTTATTGATACAATATAGAAATATAATTTTTGAAAAATTTATTTTCATTTTTCATTTTTATTAAAAAGTTGTTTTAAAATTTTTAATTATTTTATTATTATTCTAATTAGTTTGATTAAAAATTTAAATAAATAATTAAAAGTAATTTTTTTTAGTTAAAATTTAAAAAATCAATTTTTAAATATTTATAATAGTTTTAAAAATTAATTTAGATTAAAATTTTCCTAGTAATTTTCATTCAAAATTCCATTTTTTAATTTGATTTCATTGGAAAAGTTTTGTGTAAAATTCGTGTACAAATAATTCAGTATCAGTATAATCCTTGATCCTTCCATAAATTTATAAAGTCTACATTAGCAAAAGTTGTTAATAAAAATTTCATTGGACAAAAAAAACATAAAAAAAAATCTAATTCGAGATAGTAATAAAATTTTATATAATTTTCATATCGGAAGGAAAAGAAAATTTAAAGAAATATTTAACAAATAGAAAAATATAATAAATGAAAATCCTAAAATTAATATGTCAACATAATAAAAATATAAATTTTAATTTTTTTATAATATGAAAATGTTAAAAATATTATTCAGGTAATATTAATTTAATTATGTGACAAAATAATTTTTATAATATTTTCTTTGATTTGATTTTCTTTCCTAATTTCATTTTCATTTTTATTTTGAAATTTTTTTTTTGAAATAAAAGTAATAATAATAAATTATATTTTTATGATCTTTTAATTACAACATAAAAGAAAATTTACAAAAAATATTTAAATTTTTGTATTATACTCGTATGAAAATTTGAAATTTTTTGAAATTTTTCCAATCTTTCGTAATAATTTGTTGACTAGAAGAAATGATTGAAGGATCTTTTAACAAATTTAGTCTAGATTTGATGAAATTAAGTGAGTTAGTGAAGTTCGAACAGGCTTAAATTTTATTTCAACTTAAATATAATTTAGAATTTAGGTATTTCTTAATGTAACAATCAAATTGGATTTAATACATGCCATAAATTGGTATTTTCAGAACTGTGTCCTTTCTAAAATTAAATTTGTTTTTTCCATTCTTAGGGCCTGTCTAAATTGGTTAAAAATAGTTAAAAATTCCAAATTTTGACAAGCAAATTCGAAATTTTGACATTCAAATTCACCTTTTCCACGCGCCGAAAATTTAACTTTTATGTCAAAATTTCATGACGGTCTGAGAAGCTATAAATTTTTACAAAAGAGTTAAATTTCATTCTAACCTAAAAAATATTTAAATATCCGCGAAAAAATTAATTGTAATAACAATATTTCAATTAACATAAATTGTATATTAAATGGAATGCGGAAATAACTAAATCTGCATTGATTATTTTTAAAAATTCCAATAAAATGGTTATATTGGGAAATAATTTTTTACGATTGTACTCATCTTGAATTTAATTTTTAATTTGAATTGGCAAAATTTTAAGCAATTTAGACAGTGTAAAAAATATTTACCACGATTAAATATCTTTCACCTCGATAAAAATTATTTCACCTTTATTTAACTTTTTAACCAATTTAGACAGGCCCTTATAAATCAAATTTTGGAATATATGTTAATTATTTGACTGTTTAATTGTAGACAAAAAGTTTGCCATTAAAGATCAATTATTTAACTTTACATGAATTTGTATCCTTTTGCTTTATTAATTCACCATAGTAGTTTTAGGGTTAATACCAAATCTATTACTTTCCATATATATATTCTGTCATAAGATTTTTGACTGCGCTAACCCCGAAATGTCTTCTATTTTTTTTTTTTCAAAGATCTCCAAAATAAAAATTTAATTTAAAAAACCCTGAAAAATATTTAAAAACAAATTTAAATTTATTATAATTTTTAACCTTAAAAGAAATCTAAAGAAAATTCAAATATAAAAAAAATTATTTTTGTGTTTTTTTTCAAAAAAAAAATTAATAAGATTTTTTCTGTGATTTAATGACATAATCAAAAAAAAAATTATAGGTATAAAAATTATTTAATACGAAAAAGGGAAAACTTCTTTTTTTTTTATTTATTTTAAATAACAGATTTTTCATAAACATATAAAAATTTCATAATCTTTTTGTATAATTTGGTGGGCGAATTTTGTGTTATTTTTTATATAGATTTTATGCAGAAAAACTAATAATAATAATTTGAATATTTAGGAATATTGAAAAAGATATCTTAGATATAAAAAAAAAAACTATATAAAATTTTAGTTAAAACCTTTAAACTCCCCCGTAAAACTAAATTATTAAAAATGTCACATTTACGCACTATTTAACTTACGCCTAATAAAACTTATAAAAATATATTTAAAGGACATTTTACGTTTCTATTGATAAAAGTAATTTCTATTTAAATGTTTTTAACAAAATATTCTTGGAATTTTTGAAATTATAAGTTTTAAATTTAAATTTCCTGAAATTTTATAGTATATCTTGCAATTGCGAAACAAACAAATTCCCACATTAAGTCCACATTTTGTAGATATTATATTGCAAATATTTATTTTTTGAAAATAAATTAGAAAATTTACCTTTTTACGCACTATTTAACCTATAAATATTTATACGAAATATTAAATTTTATCATTTAACTATTTAAAGTTGACAAAAATTCAGAATACCATTTAAATTTGTATGGGTAAAATATTACTACTTCCAATTCATGTTTTAACATAACCAAAAAAATTATATACAACATTTTTTATATTAATGTTTGTATGTGAAATTGCTCCTTAAATCCTTGTTTATACTTAATTCAAGGACTAATGTCATTTAAATGAAATTCATTGAAATTTATACTTATTTTTCCATTATCTCAATTTATAGTTTAATAAAATTAATTAAATAATTCCAACATAATGATAATTTTCCGACGGTTTTTCACTTTTCCAGTGATCAAAAACCATGTAAATTGTTTGCCTATTTTTTGTTTAATTACTGAAAATAGATTTTATAAGATAATATTAGTAATGGTGAATACGTATAATAAATGAATAAATTCGGAATTATGATTGATAAAAATTTAAGCATAGAATTTTCAGGTCAATTTCTTCAAATATGAACAATTAAATTTGTCTTTTTTCAATTTAAATTGATCTTTTTCTAAAATAAAGAAAAACGTTTTTAAAAAGGACAAATTTAATATCGGGAAAAATTAAATTTGTTCCTGATTAGATCATTTTAACATAAGTTTATAGAATTTTTTGTTAAAAACGATATAGCCTTTTACAATATTTAAAATATTCTAAAATTTTGTGACTTCATATGAACTAGTAGCGGAATTCTCGAAAAATTTAAAAAAAAACTATACACATATAATTTAATATTTTTTGTTTAATTACCAGCCTTAGTCAATAAATTTCCTCCCAACAAACTCGAAGAAATATAGTATATTTTTTGATCTTCCTACTGATTTTTACTCCCATCTGAAAAAAACAATTTTTTTTTGTATATATAGATTTTTTTTACTATACTTTAATATACCTGACGCGTGCCATGTGTCATATTCGTGTACCTTTCCGTAAATTTAAAATTATATACAAGAAAAAAATTCACCACACGATCAAATATTAACGTGGGCCCCTTTTTTGTATACACATATAAAAAATAATATAATGTCGTACGCGCCCGTGGGCCGTAGTACAGTGAACAAATTTAATAGGCAAAAAAAAAAAAAACAGAACACAATAAAAACAACTACTAAAATTAAATCTTATAACGATCATTTAACAAACAAGAAAATGATCTTACAAAACTCAAATTCCCAATCATTGAGAGCAGAATATTAACTATATTGATCATTAATTTATACGATTGCTCTTTTTCCTCTCTCATACTCGCTCTGGGTCTTGCAAAAGTCTATATCATATTCTCATTTTATCTGTTTTCGAAAACAAACCATTATCATCAATGAATTAATAAATCCAAAAATAAAAACCAACACAAAAATAATTTCAAAATGATCTTTCACAGTATATACCAAAAAATAAAAATTTATATCAAAATGAATACAAATAATTTGGTAGGATCCTTTTACACTTGAATTTAACATAAAATTTTCTTATTATACCATCATTTTATCCATTCATAGTACATTTTCATGAATATTTAAAATTGGTTAAAAAATAGTGTGTATACCAATTTGTATTATCATACCAACAAAAACAGGGAAATTGGAGAAATAATTTGATTGGTTAATATGCGCTTGCGCCAAACCCATTTTTTTTATTATTGTTCATTTTCTATATTTTACCCAAATACCAGCACAAAACATGTACAAATAATTTTACCATTTTTTCGAAATTCTACATTACACACCAACAAATAAATTATTTATACGAAAATTTATTTTATGTATTTGAAATTTTGTGTAAAAATTTGTGTAGGGGCGGTTTTTTTTCGTGCACTTTGATTGGATTTATAAGCCCCTCCTTTGCATATATATTCACTTTATCCATTTTATCTCGCTATATTGACTGTTTGTGTTCATATATGAATGATCGAAAAAATAACGACAAGTGGTTTTTCGAAAAATTCAATAACACTATAATAATTTTCCAAATTTTCCCGGGTATTTAAGTGTATTAGTGCACAATGGTGAGCACGAATAATATTTCTATTATATTTTGTTGGGGGGTTTTATGTTCTCTCCATAATTTCTCATTCTCTTCTTATATTTCTTGTGAATAAAATCATATGATAAAATAGTAATAATGTAAGCGGCATCAGAGCAGGGAGTTCTGAACCCAAAATACATAAAGGGGGAGCAGAAGAAGAATCGTATCTCTGTATTTTTTTTTATTATTATTTTAGATACGTAACACATTTTATCGTATATACATTTTGTTTGCTTTTTTTTTTTTTTTTTGGTTTTTCGGAGCTTTGTATAAATGTATATTAAAATGAATTTTCATTCATAAAAACCAATTGTATGCTCATCTTGAGATTCAGTTGTGTTCGGACAATCGCGTCGGTTGGAAATATCATAATACAAAAATTATTATACAAATATATTTGAAAAAAAATTTCAAAACATAAAAATAATATAATTGAAATTTTTTTTTTGGAAATTTAAATTAAAAGAAAATACTAAAAAGAAAAAAAAATTTTGAATTGGGAAAAATTAATTTTTCTGATAATAAAAAAATGAAAATTTAAAAATAAAAAATAAAAAGACCATAAGGAAAAAGTTTATATTTGTGAACGAATAACAACAACAAAATTATTATTACGTGCATGAAAAAAAAAAGCTTTTCAACAATTTCTTTTTTTTTGTTGTGGATTAATTAAATAAAAAACAACATAAGGAAAAGCTTATCGGAAAAATTATAAATGAAAAAAAAGTTCTTAGTATATCAACTAATAAATTGTCCGCGCAAAATTTAAATTTGAAATCAATTAATGTGAAAAATATTAATTTAAAAAAAAAGAAAGAAAACTATATAACAAAAATAAAAGGAAAATTTGAAAAATAAATTAATTTTCCCTAAAAGATTTATTAGTCAAAAATGAACAAAAAACTTTAAATAGTTTTTAAATTAGCAAAAATTTTGTGAAAATTTAAAATAAAAAAATTTATAAAAAAAATAATTAAACAATTTTTTTTTTTTTGTTGCAAGAGAAAAAAGAAAAATAATATTTTTCTTGGTTGGAAAAACCAAAAAGAAAATCAAATAAATAAAAGTGCCATAAGTTTTTCATTTGCCATATAAAAATATTTCCAGGTATATAAAAAAAAATTAAATTTCATTTAAAATTTGTGACAAAAATTTTGTGACAAAAATTTAACAAAAAATATATTTTTTTTTTTTTTTAATTTAATTTTTATATTTTTTCCAACTATAAATTTTCACTTACACTTAAATAGAAAAAAAAAATTTTTTGTTTTGTGGGAAAATTTCTGCGTTTCGACATTAGAAAAATTATTAAAAAAAAATTTGAAAACAAGTGGTCTCCGTTCTGTGATCTTTATTTTTAATTAACCATAAAAAATTTTTTTTTTTTGTTAATATTTTCAAAATTTATTTTTAAATTTAATTTTTTTCAAAAGTTCCTTAACATTTTTTTTATTTACTTGTTCGAATTTTAATATATAGTTTTAGTTGTTATTTAATTTTGTGACAATTTTTGAATTTCAATAAAATAAAATATGAAAATAATGTTTCAATTTTGGTGACTGATGATTATAAAAAGTGAATATGACTATAAAAACAAATTCTTTTTTATTTCGAAATGTTTTACCGTCGCTGAAAATTCACAAAATTAACAAATTTCATATTTTTTTATATTAAATTGTTTTTTTTTTTGTAATATTTTGTGTCCATTTTTTTTTTAAACGATAAAATTTTTAAATTTATGAGAAAAAAAATTGTCAAATAAAATTTTGTTGTTTTTTTTCAATTGGTGTTGAGAAATTAGAATTTTCAATTTTGAATTTTTTTTAATTATATATTTTTTAGTTTCGAGGTGAATTCATGTTGGCCATAAATTTAAGGAAAAATTTTAATAGTTTTAAAAATTAATTTTATTTTTTTTGGTTCTGTGATAAATTAAAAATTTTAAAACATAAAAAATTTATTTTAAAATTTAACAAAATAAAAAAAAAATTAATTAACTAATTTTTTATTACAAAAAAAAAATAAATTTAAAAAAATTTTTTTAATAATAATTTTTAACAAAAATTAATTTAAAATTTATTTAAAATATTTTTGTTGTTGTTGTTTTTTTTAACTGTTTTTTGTAACCCTAAAGTTTATTTTATTTAATTTTTTATTTATTTTTCCATTTTAATTAACACCTCCCCCACCCGCAGTGTGAGTAATAACTAAATTTTTTTTTTGAAATTTTACAAAAAATTAACAAGTTTTAATAGTAAAAAATTTTTGGTAATGGGATTTTTTATGTTTGTTTGTTGTTGGGTTTTTTTTTTGGTAAAAATTTAACTAAATTAACTAAAATGTTACTTATATGATTTTAAGTAAATTATTAAACATTGAAGTTTTAAATTGAAGTTTCATTGGCGGGAAATCATCTGAAATAAAAAATGATTAATAAATTTACATCTTTTTTGACCATAACATAAGGAAATCCAGACTTAAATTATTTTATACCATAAAAATTAATGAAAATTGCATAAATTTTAAGTTAATTCAAAACTTTATTAAATAATTTGTCGTTTGCTTTAAATAAATAAAAATTAAATCTTCAAATGATTCAGAATTTACGACATTTTCATTCAATTATATGTTAAACATTTTATTTTAAACGTCAATTTTTCACCTGTAATTCTAAATTTTGTCAGAAGCTGTCAAAAATATTGTAAAAGCAACAGGTTAACTTTTAAATTTAATGAAGGGCAACAAAGACAATCTTGACTATATCATACCAATACAAATTGTTCTGAATTAATCAATTTTGAATTAAAATTAGATTTTTCAAATATAATTATTATTTGAACAAGAAAACTAAATGTACAAATTATATGTTAAATTGAAAAATTTATTTATAAATTAAAATATTTAAATTACAATTTGAAATTTTAACATTAAATTGAGTTTTTTTATCGTATATATGTATTTGACATTTATTTGTTTATACATTTATATTTCAATCAAATTTTCATATGTTTTATATACTTAAAGTGTAAATTTAACAATTTCAATTAAATTTTTTTTTAATAAATGTTTAAATAATTTAATATATTTAAATAAATTGTTTTGTTCATTAAAACTTTAAAAAATATTTTCAAAAAATTATACAAAAATTTAAGAACCAGAAAAAAACTGATTGTGAATTAAAAATGTAACCGATATAAATTTAATATTATAATCAAATTGAAATTATATTATTTTCAAAATTATAAAGAAAATTTTAATTTTCCAAAAGTTAAGCTATAATATTATTCCCAGACTAAATGGAAAAACTCTTGCCCTAAAATATATTTCCATCATAATTTTTTTTATAAATCCGAAAAAAATTTAACAAAATTTCCAAAAAAAAAAAAACCTTAAGTAACTTAATAATATTTAAAGCACTTATCGAGCACACGCCAAAAAAAAAACAATATTTTAATTGCTATCATCAAATAAACACTTGAAAAATATTTATAAGTTAATTTATCAAAAAAAAAAATTAAAAATTATTTTAATTTTTTTGGTTTATTATGTGATGACCACAAAAAAAAAACCACAACAAACCATTACATAAAAATCAATCTGTTAAATTGAATCTCTTACCAAAAATCTAAAAAAAAAAAAAAGGTGAAAAACAAAGACCCAAAAAAACGAAAATTACTAAACAGAATTTTTAAGTACGTAATATTTATTTAACAAAGTAGCATTTATCATTAAAATTATTTATTTTTGTTTATTTAACTACTGGTTGTCTTCTCTCATAAATAATAGTTTCAAATTTTAAATCTATAATAGATACTTCATCGAAATTTCCAAATCTAAAAGATAAATTTTGTTTTCTCTGATTTACAAGCAAAAAAAAAAAAAAAATTGAAGAAATTTTTTTTTTGGTTTTTGGTCTCGTATAGTTTTTTTTTTTCTCTTTAAATTTTTTAAATGCAATTCGACTTTTGAAATTCAATCTTTTACCAAATTCAAATACTTTTTTGAAAGAATTTCTTAAAAGTTCAACAAACAAAAAATTATAATAAATATTTTTTTTTGAAAGAATTTTTCTCGATTTTTTTTCTTCTGTTTATTGGATAATATATAAATTTTTGATGTTATTTTTATGTATATTCGAAAATTACTTATAAATAAGAGATAACAAAATATAAATAATCAGCAAAAAAAAACGAGTAAAAAGAAAAATATTTTAGGCGCATACTATTTGTCTTTTAAATGGTGTTAAAAGTTATATGTTTATTTCATAAATTAAGACAAAATTTTAGTTTCAAATTTTATTAGAAAAATGTTATATAATTTTTACTAAAAAATTTCATTACATTTTCATTACATTTTTACTAACCATAAATTAAATTAACCACTTTTTCTACATATATATATATCTTAATTGGATAATTACCAATAAAATTTCAGAGTTTATCTCATATTTAACCAATTAGGAAAATTATAACCTTTTGTTGTCACATTTTCCATAATGTCCAAAACAAACAAAAAAAATGATGGGAAAATATGGAAAATCTCTTCATTCTTAGTTTTGAATATAATATTTATACGCGCAGGTGTCAAAATTCAGTAGCTTCGATTTTCTAAATTTAGAAATCTAGATAAACATATAAAAAATTTACTTCTTACAACAAAAAAATATTTAAAAATAAAACCCTTAATAATAATAAATAGTCAAATAAAAATTCTGGGGATGAAATGCATTTTACTTTTTTTTTTGAAAATGCAAAAACAACAAGTTTTCGGACACATACACAAACATAAAATTTACTTTCCGGTTAAATATTTGTTATTGGAACGGATTTTTAATAATCTCCCGGGAATTTTTATTTAACCAATTTCTAAATTAAAAATAGAAAAAGTTAAAATATTATTTTGAAAAAAAGAGGAAATATTAAATAAAATTTTATATTAACAAAAAATTACATAAAATTATTAACAAACAATTAAAATATATCCAAATTCGATTGTTGAAATGTCAAAAAAGGGTTCGTTCAGAATTTTATAATTATATAATAAATTTTTTTATCATTTTATTTATATATAAATCCTTGTAGTGTGTACAAATTAAATTATTAATTGCGTATTTGTCGTAAAGTTCAAATTAGAAAATTAAAAAGTGATCATTTCCTTTCGATTTATTTTTGAAAAATATTTGAATTTTTTTTTTGTGGTTTTTCCAATTTAATTAAAAGTGATTTAAAAATATTTTAAATTATTTAAATGATTAAAAAAAAAAGTTTTTTGAATTTATATTAAATTAACCTTAAAATTACTAAGAAACGCGCACATCCCTAAAATAAAATTAATTTAGGATTTTTTTTTTCTTATTTTTATTATTTTTGAAAAACAAAAATTTATTTCAATTAATTTTTTTCAAAAAAAAAAAAAAAAAAATAAGTTAATTTAATAAACAAGGAAATTAAAATGAAATCAACAATAAAATTTATAATGTAATTTAATATACCATTAATGTTTTTTATGTATACCACAAATAATTTTGACCGTTTTAAAATTTCCTCAAAAATCGATTAAAAAAATTATCTAATAATTAAATCTATATTTTTAGATCGCGACCCTTGCTATTTAAGATAATTCATTTTTCTATAACTATACAAAATATTGAAAATTGAAAGAAGATGAAATTAAATTAATTATCGAAATTTTAACAAATTTTTAATTTAAAATTTGTTATTTGGGGTCTGGGTTTATTGGTCACAATGATCAAAACAATAATATCAAAATTTTCTAACTAATAATAATAATATGTTTAATTTAGAAAGGAACTTTTATATTATATTAAATTCCGAGTGACCTAGTTCAAAATGGTAAAATTTAATAAGAATTTGAGTTAAAAAGTATAAAATTAAATGACAAATAATCTTAATTAACCAAAAAAAAAAACAAGACAAGATAAATGAAATTTCTACTAGAAATTAAACAATTTAATAAATATTCTTCTTCTTTTATTTGGTTAATAGAGAAGTACGGATATTAAATGAAAACTACACTGTCGAGAAATTAATTCATTTATACAATAATTTTCAACACACTTGATTTTGATATAAAGAAATATTTTTGGCAATATAAATTGCCTATAACTGATTCAACACTTAACCTTTTACTATACTATTTTATTTCTGTAATCATCTATAAAAATTTTAACAAATCAGATAATTTGAAATTTTCAGTCTAGCTAGGATGTATATAAAATCATTATGTCTACCCTCGCAACTGCGTGATTGAATTTGAGCTAAAATTGAAATTCAGCTAACTTTTTTTTTTAACTTTTGTAGTATCAAATTTAATTAGTAAATTTGAAGCTATTTTAATTAACATTTAAATAGCTTCAAACTGACACAACTTTATCTAAAGATTAAATAGTTCAGGCATGTATTCATCAATTTGTCGCATCAGCCTCAAGCTTTTATGGATATGGACAAAATATTTTCTATATTTAACACTTTTCATCGTTAATTGATTTCCAAAAATCCTGTTCACTTTTGGCATATCATAAAATACCAATAAAAAATAATAAATAATAATGATCTTTTACTGAATCTAAGATTTGTGCATCATAAATTTTCTGTGCATCATAAATCTACAATCACCACTAGGCACTATAGGCACATACCAGAACCACTCAGAGCAATCTTAAATTCAATTTGTTTTTTTACAGTGAACCCCAATATAACTATAATGTCATTTAAAAGCAAAGAATTAATTCCATAGAAAAAAATAATCATATAAAACAAAATTAAAAAAGATAATTGAATAAATAGATGAAAAATATACTAAAGGCAAAAATAAAATAAATAAATATAATAATAAAAAATAAAAGATGAAGAAGAAGAAGAACAACAAAAAATATCTATCCAACACTTTAATAGTAAATGACATTAAAAGCAAGTCACGCATGAGCATTTATTCAGTTATTTATGCTCTGGTATGTAGCATACAAATTGGATATATGACATCAAGAAATGAAACACCAACAACACCAGAAATTTTTTCACTACGAATTTAATACAAAAAAAAAAAATTATAATTTTTATTTTTATTCAACAAAATTTTCTGTACGATGATTTCGTAAAGAATTTTTATCGAAAAAACTTAAATATTTTAATTTTAGATTGAAGAAGAAAAAAATCTGAACAATTTTAATGATTCGAAAAAAACAAAGATTATATACTTAAATTTAAAGGCACGTGTTTCACAGGAGTTTCTATGGATCAAAATCATTTAAATATAAATTTTCCAAAAACAGGAAAAAAAAAAAAAATAACAAATTCGGAAAACTTTTTTACCTTATCTGAAAATAGAAAATTTGGAAATTCAATAAATTGAAATTAAATTTTTTTTGGAATTTCATATAGTCAGTAATCTTTTTCTTTAGCTAATAGATATGCCCTTCTTGGGTATAGGGTGTCCGTGTCATCTTAATGTTGAACAATTACTTTAGAAATTTGCACAATTAATTATATTTGACCAAAATTAGATGAATTCTTGCATATTGACTGAACTGAATTGATTATTACTTGAAATTACTTTTTTGCTAAGTTACTGCGAATTTTACCATTGTAACACTACTACTTGTTCATCACTTGAATTAACCCATCATCTATCTATTAATGCATTTCGGATCGAATTTTGAATTTCACTTTCAATGGTTCAATTATCAATTAACTTGTGACACTATCGAGGATAAGTAGTAGACGATTGGATAATGTATACCTGAATGCATTTATCTATCTCCAATCTATCAATTTAATTGCATCGGAATTAAACGATTAAAAAAATATTGTTTCAATGTCGGATTTACTATAAAAAGATTTTTTGAAAAATCAAATTTGGTTTTCCCCTTTTTTATGATAATAATATTTTTATGACCTACATCTATATACTATGCATATTAGCTAACTTAGATGTATGACCTCCCAATATAATATAGTTTAATCTCCCTCTATCTCTCTATGATATAAGAGAGATAATTTTTAAATTTTATATATGGTAATTGGTAATTCTTTTGGAATTTAAGTCAAAACTATAATTGGTTTAGAAAACTGTAGTAATTCTAAGTAATTTTAATTCACAATCATAAAAATGCTCTCAGACAAAAGCTTGCAATTAAAAAAAAAACCTAATAATCTTTAAACTAAACAAAATATTTCTTTTAATTAATTAACATTATTGCACATTATTACTAATAATTAACAAACTAAACATAACAAAAACAAAACAACAACAACAAAAATAAATTTTATTTATTGAAAAAAAAAAAATTTTTTTTTGTACATTAAATTTAAGCATAGAAATTGTAAGAAGAAAAAGATAAGAAACATATTCATCATAATATTTAATTTTTTCATTTGTGCCCGCAAGGGCAAAGTGTCAATTATCAATTCAATTAGCTTAATTTGAATTGAATAGAGTTTTTTGTTTTATTATTATTTTTATTCATGTTTTTTTATTAATTTCATATTTTTATGAATTTTACTTGTTTCTTTCTTTTTTTTTTTTTTTTTTGCTTTCATCAATTTTTACAAAATGTAAAATAATATACATTACTAAAAACAGAAAAATTAAATTTTAATTAATCAACAAAATATTAAAAAATTAAATAAATATTTCCGGAACTTTTAATTAAAAAATTTATTTCTTTTTTTTAATTATAGGTGGCGTAGCCCCTGGAACCCAATCAGCGGCCATGATCATGGAAGGGCTTGAATCCCTAGTGGCACCACCACATCACGCATACCTCATAACAGAATCAGCTGCTCAAGCACATCCTCATTTTAATGTGCTTAGCTTTGATACATGTTTATTTAAATCAATACAACAACAACAACAGCAGCAGCAACAAACAAGTCCAACATCTGCTAGCCAACATCATTTATACTCAACACATCATTCACATCACCAGCAGCAGCAGCAACAACAACAGCAGCAGCAACATCATCAACAGCAACAACAACAACATCAACAGCATCATCAACAGCATCATTTACAACAACAAACATCACCATCTAGTGGTGGTGGTGGTAGTATTAGTGCTAGTGCATTAACAGCACAAACATTATCAGCAACAATATTACATCATCAACATAGTTTATCAACGAATAATAATAATACACAAACAACAAATAATAATAATAATAGTAATAATAATAGTAGTAGTAATAATAATAGTAGCTGTTGTACTACTACAACTGGTAGTAGTAGTAGTATATCAACAAGCAGTGCTAATAATAATAGTGTTGTTACAACTGTATGTTCTGGTAATAGTGGTAGAAATTCAGCAACCCATTTAAGTTTATTACAAACAAATACTGGTGATAGTAGTGTTATTGTTGATAGTTGTGTTAAAGATACTGATACACAAACTGGTGATTTAAATACACCAGTAACAACATCTAGTGATATACCATCATTTTTTGGTCCATCAACTGTTGTTGAACCGCCACCAATAACTGGTAAGTTTATCAGGGAAAAATATTTGAATAAAAATTGCACAAATAATGACCTCGATTTGAAAATTTTTAATATTACCTTAGAGTTTATTTCAGCCTCAGATTTTTTGAGTTGCAACATTTAGAATTTAAGTAAATTATAGTCAAAACCTTCATAGAGTTGGTATATAGTTAGCTCTAGATAGTTAGCTCTAGTTCGAACATAATCATAAGGTTAAGGATTTTGTTTAAACTAAAAATGAAACTTTAAGGATCTCATATAAATGGCATGACAGATTTGTGTCAGCCTATACCAGCATAGATGATTTTACTAACATTTAATGTTAATCTGACAATATCTATTGCAATTTTCTGACAATCGTATAAATACTTAGAAAAACTCTCCAACAGATGTCAATAATTTCACTCATAAGCACTCCTCAATAGTTATACCCAGTTTCACTCTAAAACCAGCCATAGATTTAACTTTAACCCTATTTACATACTATTTACCTTTTTCGTAATAACAAATCTGATTTAAATTATGATTTCTGTTACTTTTAATCTTTCAATTTTAAATAAGCATAAATATTATAATATTATTTACTTATTCTATATTTAGATAGAAAACATAAAAATTGATATCATTTGACAGAGAAAAGCAATTAATCACTTTTTATTTTATTTATTTTTATTTCAAAATACTTAAGCTTGTATATGTATATTTATTTAGTTATTTCATTTTCGTTCGATTTGTTATTTAGAAAAAGAAAATCTCTCTCCAAAAAAAAAAAACAGATTTTCCAATATTATGGCTTGTTATTTTCGGTTAACTAAACATTATAAAGAAAAATCACATTAAAAATATAAAAACGACATGTTTACAAATTTAAATGTTTTCATTTTCAGAGTTTTCTTCTGAATAAAAAAGAAAATCTTCAAAAAAAAAAAAAAAAGATTAAAAAAAAATTTTATTAATAGAATTTTTCTGTTTTACATTTAAAAAAAGTTGACATATATTTGAAAAAAAAAAAAAATATTCTTATATATTTATTTTTTCTTAAATTTTCTTTAAAAAAAAAAGGACAAGAAATTAAAATAAAAATTATTTTAAAAATATTAATTTTTAATTTTTTCCAATTTATACACTGAAAATATTCTATAGTTTTTTTTAAATGACATTAAGTTATAATTTTTTTCAGTGTAAAATTTTTATTATGACATAATTTTATTGAAAAATTTTTTTCTTGGCTCGATTTTCTTATATTATAATAAAAATTGCATTTTATGAAACTAATAAATCTTTGAGGGGGGACATTTTTTTGCATCCAACAAAAAATCTTTCTCTATAGAAAAGACAAAATTAAATAATTCATCCAAAATTTTTGTCTTATTTTGATTAATTGATCTCATCTTCAAAATTGTCCTCTATATCTTTCAATTTTATTTCTTGTAATTGTACAATATTTTATAACTAATAAGACACAAAATAACTTTTGGCTAAGAAATATATGTATAAATATTTAAGAAGTTTTTGGTGCTGGCCAAATTTCTATCTCCCCAAAAGAAAACAACAACAAAAAATTTCTACTGTCCAACTTTCGGGGACACAAAATAAATAAATTCTTATTATTAAAATTTTCTTTAATATAGTTTTGGAAAGTTGGCAAAAGAAATATGTATATAAAATTTGTCTATAAAATAATTTTTAATATTTTCATATCTTAGCGACTAATAATATTCAAATAAATCAAATCAAGTAAAACAAAAAAAAATATTAATATCATTTTTTGAAAAGATTTATATTAGGAAAAATAAATATGATATTTAAAATTATAATACATAATAAAAATAAATTAATATATAGAGACTCGCGAAATGAACAATTTAAAATGAATTATTATTTTCATTTTTATTAGCTTATAATAAGTGTAGAAAATCTTTCTTTAGGCTAATTTTTTTTTTGGTATTTGACTTAAGTTAGTAGAAATATAATAATGAAAAATAAAGAATTTGTTGAATAAATTGTTTCAAAGAAATTGTAAGTGAAAAATTAACAAAGTTAGATTTTAAAATTCTAGATAAAAATTAATTCTTATCGACTTTACATGAATTAGTGACAGTATATAAGCAAAAAAAAATTGCTTCTTATTGCAATATTGTTGGTCATTCCCAGCATTATACTGTTTTGCACTTAATTATTTTCCAATCCTAAATTTTCTCAAACAAATTTCTCATTTTTTCAATCAGATAATGGTACATAAAAAATTAAATCAAATTTTATAAGCGTTTTTAATTAAATAAGTAATTACTTCTCAACATAGTAGACATTTGCAAGAAATATAAGTCAGTGTTTTAATATATATTAATACTGGTAATTTGGTGAAATTGGTACAGGAATTGCTATCACAATTTTGTAAATTGTTGGAAATTGACACAGGAATTGTTATCACAATTTTGTAAATTGGTGAAATTGGTACAATAATTGTTATCACCAATAAAAAAATCACATAAATTTGAAATTAACAAAACCCAAATTAACATAAAATTTTAGTATATATTTTAATATGCAAATATTTGAAAGTTATAATTAATAACTAAAATTTCAATTTAACCTTCAAATATTATACTAATTTCAAATTATATCAAATAAAAATACTTATATTTATACCGGCCCAATTATTTATCACATTTTTCTGACAATATAAATCTATGTATAGAATTTTTGTATTATACCAGCTTATAAATTACAAATTCCAATGAACTTAAACTAAAAACATTTCCATATAAAAATTATAATATATATTTAAATAATATTTTTTCTTATAATAATAAATTTTGAAATTGATATACATACAACTTAGTAAAAAAAAAATATTATATCGTGATTATTAGCTTTAAAAATTTCAATGTTTCATTATACAAATTATTTTATATATTAATAATATTATTATATTTTTTATATTTTATGTGATGGATATATATAAATAAAAATAAACTGATCTTGTCGGTCGATGAACGGAAATTTGATATTATAAATTTGCAGGAAAATTGATAAGAAACAAAACTCTTTTTTTTTTTTATATAACAGAAAGTGTTTATGAAAAAAAAAAAATCTTATAATAAAATATTGTGATGCTATTTTGAATAAAAAAAAAACTGAATTTGAGATTCGTATATAAATTTAAAAATAACAAAACAAAAATTTTATTTTTTTATCTTATAAATAAATAGAGAAAGCAATTACACAAACAGTAGCATTTAATGTATTTATCTTATGACCGAGTTTTAATAAAATATTTATAATTTTAATTGTATATATAAATAATGTATATAATACTATCACTCTCTATTTACTGTCGAGGTCAAATTTGTTTATACATAATAAGAAAAATTTATTATATACAAAATTTTCTAATTATATATTAATTTTATTTTCTTAATTCAATTACAGGTTCAATTGAATCAGAAGATTTATCATTAGAACCACAAACTGTATCAAGTCCAGTACATAGTCTTTGTAGTCCATTAAAGGAAGAAAGAAGTACACCAACGCTTATTGTTAAGGAAGAAACAAGTAATAATAGTTTAACAATGTATCCAACACATCAACATACTTCAAATACTATAAATACACATATAAACAATAACAATAATAGTAGTAATAATAATAATAGTAGTAGTCATAGTCAACAACATGGTCAACACAATAATAATAATTCATCACCACATCATAGTTATAATAACCAAATACATAATAGTCAATTACATCAACAACAGCAACAACAACAACAACATCATCAACAACACCAACAACAACAACAACATCATACAAATCATCAACATACACATCATTCACAACAACACAATTTACATCAACAACATACAATACACCAACATCAACAACACCAACAACATCAACAACAACAGCAACAACATAATCAAAATAATAGTAATAATAATAATAGTAGTAGTGGTAAAATATATCGTGGAATTTTTACTACTACAGGTAATCCATCATTAGGTGGTTTATCAATAACAGCAGGACAGTTAAATTCACCACAATTAGTACCAATGCCAGGTCAAATGTCACCACCATCAGCCGGTTTAGGTAGTAATTGGAATTTACCAAGTCCAGATAAAACAATATTTCAAGCACCAATGTTTAGTTTACTTGGTCCTGGGCCACAAAGTACAGCACAAGCACATTATGCACCACAACAACAATCAACACCATCACCACAACATCATATGCATAGTGGTTATACAACTGATGATAGACCATCTCATGTTGAATTATTAGGTTTGACAATGGACTGTCCAAATTTAATATTAAAACAACAGCAACAAGCACCACCAACATATGGTAGCAGTTGTTTATCAAATTTAGATATGCATAGTCCACAATCGAGTCAAGATATGCATCAATATAATCGTCAACAATTATCTGTATCAACACCAAAATATCAATGGTTAGATTCATCAACAGATTATGGTAGTCCACAGCAACAACAACAAATATTAGTAGTGCCAGGTCCATCATCAGCATCATCTGGCAGTGGTTTAATACCAAAACAAGAAGTATATAGTAATGATGGTAGTCAACAAGGTGGTTTAATGCAACAACAACAACAACAACAACAACAATCACAACAACAACAACAAGGACAATCATTATATAGTACAAGTGCACAATTAGCTGAATATAATCCATCAACAAGTAAAGGCTTAGAAATATTACAACAAGTATATCAACAAGGTTCATTACCATTAAAATTAGTACCAGTTAAACCACGTAAATATCCAAATCGTCCAAGTAAGACACCTGTACATGAACGTCCATACGCATGTCCAGTTGAAAATTGTGATAGACGTTTTTCACGTTCCGATGAATTAACACGTCATATACGTATACATACTGGTCAAAAACCATTTCAATGTCGTATTTGTATGAGATCATTTAGTCGATCTGATCATTTAACAACACATGTTCGAACACATACCGGTGAAAAACCATTTTCATGTGATGTTTGTGGTAGAAAATTTGCACGTTCTGATGAAAAGAAACGTCATGCTAAAGTACATTTAAAACAAAGAATTAAAAAAGAAAGTAAATTAAGTCAACAACAGCAGCAACAACAACAGGCTGCTGCAGCAGCTGCAGCATGTGCTGCTGCTCAGCAACAACAACAACAACAACAACAGCAGCAACAACAACAACAGCAACAACTTCATCAACAACAACAACATAGCCATCATATGCTTCATTCCGGTGATATTTCAGTTGTAACAACGAATACAACAAATTTGTAGACCGAGATAAAATCATCGATTCCTATCGATGATGATGATAATAATTATGATACTTATGATAATATATATCAATCAAAATTATTATTAAATGATGATAATAATAATAATAATGATGATGATGATATAAAATCATTATATTCATATTGTGGTAATAATGATTTAGTACCTCCATATAAATTATTAGCAAATAATAAAAATAATGATAATGAAAATAATGATAATCAAATTACAGATTATCAATTAATGACAAATCAAAATTTATTACTTGATGAAAATGAAATTTTAAACATTGATGATAATAATAATAATAATAATAATAATAATTTACCAATAATACAACAGCAATCAAATCAAAATCAAGAGGTTTTTATAATATTTTGGTTAGCTAAATAAGTAAATATATATTTTATAAAACAAATATATCATATTTATCGCTATAAAATTGAAATTATATCGAAATTAGAACCCTTAATATTGGAATTATGTCAAAATTCTAATTAATTGAAGTTTCTTAAAACTTTGATTAAAAAGATTTTTTTTTTGATTCCATGAATTTCTTGTACATATACCAATTCAGACACTTTTATTATAAATATTTACAAGAATTTACCTCAATAGAATTTTTTGACTAATGACTAGTCATTATATAAAATTCAATAACATTTCTTTTTTTCTTCTTTTTGAATTTGTTTACTGGTGAGCTACTGGGTAAATAAATCTTTAGTTAAATATATTATTTATTAATTTTCTTTTTGTATATGTTATCAATTATAAAAAATCAGTAGTTTCAAACCATATGAAAAAAAAACAACTTATTATTATGGAATATATACCTATATTTTTTTTTTTGCTTATTGTCATTGTTATACTCTTCTAAAAAATGAATCCCTCTAGGGGGTATAAACACCATATATCCATATATAATAATACAACGAACAGCAGCACTAGCACCCGCACAAATATTATATTGACAAAAAAAAATTTATATATGTATTTAACTCAGATATAACTATAAGACAAACATTTGAAGTTTATTAACCAAAAAATTTAAAATACTATTATAGTATTCATATTTTGATTATTTCACATACATATATGCGCTCTTATGTTTGATTCCCTCACTTCCAAGGCTTTGATTTGAAAATTTTGATAAGAACCACTTTTTTTTTTTCTTATTATTATTATTATTATTACAATCTTTCAAATATAATTTTGTATAAACTAATTTTTTTATTCCTCGTTTCTTTTCATTCCCTCCACCAAAACCAAAAAAAACCAAAAAATTTACATTTTATTATGATAGTCAGTTTATGGAGTTACTGTGTGTTGTTCCAATCCATTTGACTGGTTTTTTTTTTGTCATAGACTTTTAGTATTTTTATAATGTCATTTGTTGAAAACGTGGTTATGAAATAAATATAATAATAGTTTTTTTTTTATGGAATAATTGTTAGATCTGATTATCATAAATATTAAGTTAAAGTATATTTTCAATTATATATTTACTTGTAAAAAAAATGGCATTCGTAGTAGTGTTACTACATAGTGATAATAATAATAATAAAAAAAAAAGGGTTTGGATATATAATATAGAAATATTAATCCCAATGGACATAATGGAATTAGTAAATTATATATTTACTTTATGCGATTTGCATAAATAAGAAGTGTTACATTCACTAACACTTACTATTTTTTGATAGTTTTGTGTTTTGTACTGATCGCGATGAGATTTAATTGTACAACTCTTGAATAAAATTGTTTAGTAAAGCGTATAGTTGTTGAAATAACACAGCGATTACTGCGTAATACGATTATATTGGTAGATCTACAATTGCTATAAATAATGTTGTGCTATCGAGCCAGAATTGAGCCAGAATTGATAGGTTTATATTGATTCGAACTATTTCATCAGAATTATTGTACATATATAGTTCCTTTTTTGACACTCACTTAGCTCTCTTTGACAGTTTGGTAAATATACAATTCAGTATTATAGTCTTGTTCAATCAAAAATACATATAGTATGAAGTAGGCCTAATGCCATGAAGTCATTAAGATTCAATTTAAATCTCTTTCATAATTTTAAATTAATATTTATTTGAGACAGTGTAATGGTACCATTAATTCTTTTCAATTATTTTATATCTTTAATTTTTTCCATATCAAAATTTTTAAATAAAATTTCTACAAAAATTGAATTATATACCAAAACAAATAATCTGTAATTATTTAAAATTTATTTACTTAATATCTCATAATTGGTTACTTTCGGTATGTCTCACACTTTGCTGATATTGCTGAACACCAAAACAAAATTTCATATTAAAGGATCATTTCAATAAATATTACAAATAGTCAAATTACAACAAAAAAAAAATATTATACAATTTTTCTTAACATTTAAAAAAGATTGATTATATCGTAATAATATTTAAAAAAAGAAATATGATTAAAAGCTTAACTTTGGGGGGTCGTCGTGTAATATTTTAAATTCATATATATAAGTATATATATATATATATATATTTCTTTATTAATAAAAAAAAAAATATGATGTCAGTGCAACCAAAACAACAATTTGAGATCATAAAAATAATATTTTATTATTTCATTTATTAAATATCATATATATAAAAAATATTGCAACAAAAGAAATTATGATTGCATTTAATTTTAAATAATCAGATAAGCTAATAAAAATGAAGCTTAATTTAAACTTGGAATATAAATTTTTTTGAGAAATGCAATCAGAATTTTTATATTTAAGTCAAGGGCTCAACAAAACAAAAAAATTTCCAATTAAGTATTAACAAAAAAAAAAATATTGTAGTTATCATTAGTGGTTAAAATAAAATTCATCATTTTTCTTGTCTATTATACAAAATAATAATAATAATTTCATATTTATGTCATAAAAAATGCGGTTAATTAATTTATTACACATAAAAATCGAAATATTTAAATCGATATTTTAATATATTTTTAAGTATCATCACAAATTTTATGGAATTTGAATGTTAAATAGTAATACTTACTTAGTTACTCCAACTACATAAGTAGAACAGACTTAATTTGTAGTGTATGATAATCAATTGTGTATTTACAATTAGCCAAATCGCTGCAGTAAGGTCATTAAATATGTCGTCCCTGACTTGAATCTTATTTCGAACAACAATTTCGTATATATAATCTTTTGGTTAGCCTTATGAAATAGAACCAACATAATTTTCTTAATTAAATTTTATTTATTTATTGTATAGAAACATTATGCAATAATTCTCTAAACTCAAGTGTCCATTCTTTTAGTCTTAATTCATCAGTAATTGACAATATTATTTAAGGACTTTTATGCTGTTTGTTCGTTTAACAAAAATTCCTAAAAAATATTTTACTTATTGAAAAAAAATTCCCAAATCATTACAAAAATATTGATTTGATTGCAAATTTTTCTTTCACAAATTATTATCAATAAAATTGGAATAATTATTTATTATTTATTTATTTTTAAATTTCATTGAGTAATCGATGATTTTATATTTTCACATCTACAAAACATTTCCATTAATTTTTTATGCAAAAATTTCAAAAAGCCATATATCTAATTTGTAAGAGACATTAAATATTAATTTAAAGAAAAAAAAAATGAACTTAAATTTAATTATTGTATAGTTAAATAAGACATCAGTGAAATTAATTCTGAAAAAAACTTAAAAAAAATAAAAATTATAAAAAAAAAAAAAAAGAATTTCCCCTTTAAAAAATTAAAAACTAATAAAATATAAAAAAAACTAACAAAATATGAAAATTTAAATTTCTTTTTCTGTTCTGTTGTCTAGAAAAATTATAAATTTTCCATAGTGTCATGGATTCAATCATAATAAAATTTTCAGAAAAAATAGTTCCATTTCGAAATTAATCAATGTCAGAAAGTTTAATGAACTTTTGTCAAATATTAATTTTGTGAGATTTTGAATAAAAGTTTAGGTTATTTGTCCTATCAAAAGTTTTGTGCAATTTATAATGAAAAAAATATATAAAAATTTAAGTATAACTATTAAAAATGGTGGATTTATAAAAATGGAGATTTTTTTTGCCATTTTTATAAATGCCTCAACTTATTTTCTGACAGGACAATAATTACCATAAACTCTTAATTTAAAACCATAGTTCATTGACAAAATCAAATTTGATAACAAAATTTTCTGAAATTTTGTTTAATTTCAGAAAATTTTATTATGATTAAAACGAAATTTATTTAAAATATTTAAAAAAAAAAAAAACTAATTTATTTTTTAAACACAAAAAAATATAGTAAAAATTAAAAAAAAAAAAATTATATAATAAAAAATATTTATTTAAAAATACATATATATATATGTAAAAAATCTATATATATATATATTTATATCTCTAATACTGTGATCTCAAAAAAAAAAAAAGTAAATTGTAAATATTTAACAAAACAAAAAAAAAAAGAGAAAATTAAATAAATTATTTAATTAAAAAATTAAAGAATAAAAAAACTGATTTTTTTAGATAAAAATTAAAAAATAAAAAATATTGATAAATTGTTACAAAAACAAAATATGAATAAAAAACTAAAAATATATTTATTAAAAATTAAGTAAATTTACTATTAAAATTTTACCTAATTAAATATATAATATATAAATATACATATACTAATAAATTTACTAATTTATTAATTTTTGTTTTAATTTCTTAAAAAATAAAAAAAAAATTAAATTATAAATATAAAAAAAAAATCCTAAAAAAAAAAAATTTAAACTAAATATATTTTTAGTTTAATTATAAATTAAATTTTTTAATTTTAATTTTGTGTATAAATAAAATATTTAAAAAAATAATTATTATAAAATTAAAAAAAAAAAAATTTGCTGAAATTAAAATTAAATATTAAAAA
Organism: Empis stercorea; assembly: GCA_949752835.1. NCBI lineage: Eukaryota > Metazoa > Arthropoda > Insecta > Diptera > Empididae > Empis > Empis stercorea. Next base: position 10,167,881 of record OX457086.1, on the reverse strand, counting down.
AAAAAAAAAGAATTTATATTTGAAATTGCAATGGAATTTTTTTTAAAAACGAAATTTTAAATGTCCAGGAGGATAAGAAAAATGTTCAATTGCAAAATATAATATTAAATACGATAAAAAATGAGATTATTTAAAAATTAAATTAAAATTGTTAAAAAATAAGATAAAAAAATATTAAATTAAAAAAATTTCCTTTTTTTTTTTGTTAAATTTTTAATTTTTAAGAATTTTTTTTTAAATTAAATTTTTTAAAAATTTTTGTTTTTTTTTTTTTGTGTAAATTTCGTTTTTAGTCTTTAAATTTTTTATGTTTTATAAGTTCGTAAAAATTACAAAAAAAAAAAATTTAACAAGAAAAAAAATAACAAAGAAACATTAAGAAAATAAAATAAAATATATTTATTTTTATTAATTAACATAAAAAAAAATTGTTTTTAGTTTTTTTTATTTATTTATTTATTTAAATTATTTTTTCAGTTTTTTTTTTTATTTAGTTAGCAGCATAATTGAAATTTTGACCAAACATTCAATATTCCAATATTTATTTAAAATTTTTGATTTATAATTATAGTAATGGTTCAACAAAATTTATACTATGCAGAAAATGTATGGCAAAATATGTACTCAGCACGGACATTTCAAACTTGTCCGTGCTAAAATTTATATTATTTTTACAGCAAACGAAGATAATTGCATTATAAATTTATACAGACTTCTAGTTCTAGATGTTACAGAATAATTAAATTAAAATTACTGATGGACATTATAGAGATATAACATACATCAACAGCTTCTAGAATCTAGAGTAATTGTTGAAACTATTACTTGGGTATTTGGATCACACACTTGACCTTCATTACATGCACTCAAACTGATAATGAATGATTATTGATAGTAAATCCATATTACTAAATACTCTTTGTCCAATTTCCTTATGTTGTATCTGCTTTATGCTCAAAAATGTTAAATTACAACCGAACACTATCAGAAATAATGATAAAAAAATTAATTTTTAAAATTACTTTTATAGTTAATTTTTAATTCAACTTTTTGCAGAGTTTCTTACCTGAGTTCTATTATCAATTAATTAACTTTTTTATTTTAATACATAATTTTAATTTTTCATAATTTCCTTTTATAATTTAAAAAATATTTCAAATAAAACTTTTATCGAATTTCAACGAAAAATTAAACTATTTATATACATATAAAAAAAATCATCTTTAATTTAAAAAATTAATCATACATAAATTATACTATAAATTAACATATTTTTCTACAAAATAAAAATGAATTAAAATTTTCATTCAGCGAATTTAGAAAATTAAATTTTCTAATTTTTTTGTAGTTAGGAAGATAAATTTAATATATATCATAAGGAAAAATTTCAAAAATTGCATTTATAAAATATAAATAAATATTTTTTGAAAAATTCATGTAATTTTATATACATACTAAAAGAAAGTATATATTTTAATTATAAAATAATTGACTGTATATTTAATTTTCTTCTTCTTCAATTTAATTCTTCGATTGGACTGTTTACATTTAAATAAAAATTAAGATTAAAATATTAAAAATTATTTATATATTTAAAAAATGAAGAAATATATCACATTAACACTTTTTTATTGTGTCTGTGTGTGTAATTGTTGAAACAAAGTATTTACATTATACATTGGGGAATCACCCATTTAAAAAAATTTTTACACAATTTCATTTAAAAATTTAAATATTATTATAAAAATATTAATTGGTGTTACATAAAATATTAAAAATTATTTTAAAAAAAACAAAACAAATTAAATTAAAAAAAAAACAGGTTTATAAAATGGCCTTAAATTAAAAAAATTAAAAAAAAAAAAATCTTGTTAAAGTTGAACAAAATTATATGATTTTATCGAATTATTAATGTAATCGAATATTGGGAGCTGCTCAAATGCGAAATTAATTAATTTTCATAAATTTTGATGTCACATAAAATTAATTTGTATTAATTTCAAAATAATATTATATCTAATTTTGACATTTTACAATGCTAGAAATGTCATAGTTAATTATTTAAATTACTTAAATGTCGTAATATTTGACGTTCAACACAATAATTTTCACTTAATTCCGAATCTTATATCATAATTTTGATGTTAAACTAAATTTAAAATGTAACTTTGAACATTTTATTTATAGATATTTGACGTTTAAATGTCAAAAATAGATAATTTTTCTGTCAAAAATGATTTATTTGCCTTTTTTGACATTTTACAGATTTATGTCAAAAATGTTTAAAAAGATTAATTTTCTATTTAACTTAGAATTGAAAAAATTCCTTAATTTACTTTCGATCATGTAAAATTTAAGTATATATACGCATTATCTACTTTTGAGTATATAATAAAAAAAATTAATTCGAATTATATACAAAAAATCGACATAAAAATGCAAAAAAAAAACAAACAAAATCAATTAAATATTTAATTATTTCTTTTTAAAGATTAATAAATGACAAATAAAAAATCATTTTTTTCATTATCACAAATATAAATATTTAATTTTCTTATTAGTTTATCAACAAACAAAAAAAGGACGTAATTGTAGTTTTTCTAGGATTAGAATTTAAATTAGAATATGTATAATTAAGTTATTAAAGAACAAATTTATCATTCAAAATAATATTTAAAAAAAATATATATATATGTATGTATATTCAAATCAATTTGATAATCATAATTAATAAATAATTTAAATTATAAAATATTTGCATGTGTATATTTATATCACCTTCCATATTATTATTATTATTATTATTATAATATTTTAATCATATTTTATTATCAAAATAAATTTACATTGAATAAAAATAATATTGACGTACTCTATCTAATTAAATATAATATAAATAAAAGACAAAATATTTTAAATATTATATATAAAATATATAAAAAAATTTAGAAAATAAAAAATCGGCCTACAATTTTTGTTAAACAAAATCAATGTTATGAATTTTTCTTAATGAATCATAAAAAAAATAAATAAATATTTAATTAAATCAATAAAAATAATTAATTAATTTATAAATTATAAAAAATATTCAAATATTTATTGTTAATTTTTAAAATATATATAAATATAAATAATAATCATCAGCCATTTAAAAGTAATTTTTAAAAAATTAGAATAAATTTTAATGATCAATTTTGGAAGTTCAAATTACAAAAAGAAAATAAATATAAATATTTAAGTAATGATATAAAAATGAAGCCAAACAATTTAAATTCAGTATTACCAGAAATTAAAAATTCAAATCTGAGTGAGATAAAGTTACAAAAAGTTTAATGCATAAAGCAATTCAATAACATATATATAAAAAATAATTAAATAAATAGTAGATGTAATTAATTTTCAAATAAATTATTTATAATTTTAAAAAAACAAATCAAACATTTAAAATTTATCAAGCCTGGATTAAATATATATATTTAACATAAATTCAATCGTTGTAAAAATTAAGCAAAAAAATAAAATTTAAATTCAATAGAAAAATAATGTAGTAACTAGAAATTATTTATAATTACCAGAATTTTTTTATAGATATAATGAACAACATGGTAAAATGTTACAAGCTATCTAATTTTTTTTTAATATAGATTTTAAATTATGATTTTTTATTTCACTATACTGGCAAAATAATTTATTGTTTTACTTCAATTGTACTTAAAATTAATGAACAAGTAATGAGCTTTTTAAAGTCGAAATTTCTTTGTTGCTATATTTCGTACACGACTATATTTCAAGTGATCATGTAAAATTAGAAATGAAAATGCGACAAATTGTCACAAAAATTAAAAAAGAAAAAAAATTAAATTTAAAAGCATAACAAATTTTAAATACGTTTTTTGTGACAATCTGTCGTGTATCACTGTTGGCAAAGCATAAATAATCGTGTACACTACAAAATCAAAATGGCGAGATTTGTAAAACAGAAATCTGCCATTTTGTAAATTAAATATTTGAATAAATTAAATATGTATATAGAAAAAAAAAATACTAATCTTAAGAAATGAGAATTCTCAAAAAGGAAAGTTTTTGAAATTGATTAAAAAATACAATTTAAATAATTTAAATAATATATATAAAATGGATTTCAGTGTAAATGTGCCTGAAAGTAAGAATATATTTTAAAGGAAATTATTTAAAGGAAATAAAAAACAAATCAAAATTAAATAGTTTAAAAATGCTGTTGAAACGTCACAAAAAAAAAAAAAACACAAAAAATTTGTAAGTGAAAATTTTTAAAATTATTTACGTAAAATATTTTCTATAAGTAATAAGAAATTTCAAATATAAAATATAAAAAAAAGCCTAGAGTTTTTCATGGCCTAAAATTGTATAAAATTATTTTCTCAAATAAATTAAAAAAAAAAAAACAAAAAAGAAATTTACTAAAATTTATACAAGAATTAAAAAAATTGTGCTAAAATTATTTAAAAATAAAAAAAAAAATAAAAACATGAAATCATTAATTAATTAAAATTATTAATTAAAATATATAAATTCGTATTATATAAAATATTATAAAATTAGTTAGGTGTTTAATATAAATATATTTCTCTTTAAAATTTCTGACTTAAATTCTTGAAAGCTTAAGTTTTTTTAATGAATTATATATAAATATATAAATATTTATAAATTACAATTAAATTTAATTAATATATATTTGACTAAAAGACTTGATATTTCTATAAAAAAATTTCTGAACAAAAAAATATAAATTAAATATATAAATCGATCATCGCTCTTTTTCGAACTTTAAATATTTTGTAAATTTTCTATTTTAAGAATATATTTCCTTCGAAAATTTATTTGTAAAACATATATATTGAATTTCACATTTCATTTTATAAAAAAATATTTAAATTAATTATTTATTAATATTTATATTTTATAATTAAAATCATTTTAATTAATATATTTAATATATTTAAAAAAAAACATGTAAAATATTTCTAGATTAATTTTAATTTTTGGAAAATAATTATATATTATAAATATTTACATATTTTGTAAATAATTATATAAATTAAAATATACTCGTATATAAAAAATTAAGACAAAAAAACTAAAAAAAAACATAAAAAAAAAAGAATTTAAAAGTGTGAAATATTAAAATAAAAGTAATTAATTAATTAATTAATTATGTAATTGTAAAATTTAATAATATTATAATTTACTTTGAAATGAAAAATATTATATAAAAATAAAAATTTATTTCTCAAGTAAAATTATTGTTATATAAATAATATTAGCTGCGTGTTCCATTGATATTAGTCTACTATAGCTAGAACTTGAAAGTTTTATTTAGTTTGTTCGCTAAAAAAACCAAAAAAAAATTGATGTGGTAAGTAATTATGTAAATATTTCCAGGGACATGGATACAATTCATTAGATAGATTTATCAATACTGTCATGTAGATTATCAACAATGATCTATTTGCAATTTAATATGTAAATTGTTTGAACAGAAAACTAAAACTAAAAATTTATATTACAATAAAGACAGAAATTTAATTATTATAGCAAGAATTTATTCAAAATATTGTAAATGAATCCATACTTTTTTCGACTTGTAACAACAATATTTTTGTAAGTAAGTAATCGTAAGTAGATTGCAATTCCAAGATTTTCATTATTTACAATATACTTTTAGGAAATCAGTATAGATAGTAAAATTAGAGTTGAACTTGTACAAATTAAGAACTATAATAGTTAACCGATTACAACAAAATTTTGACAGATACGAAAAAATCTCGGTAAATAGATTCGTTTTCCGCATTCACCAAAAAATATTTAAATAATCCACTGAATTTGCTTATCCACTGAATTCCATTGTCGACTTAAATTGAGTAAAAAAAAATGGCAATAAACCTTAAGAGTAACGACAATTTATTTCCCAGATTCGGTTTAACTACCAAAATTTATTAAGTACTTAATCTGACTGTTTAAATTACGATAATGGTGACACGGTAACAACAGTTTTAGTCTAACTCTAGTGAAGTTAACATTTCGTTCAAAATTTTGAATTATTTCCAAAAAGAAATGATAAAAAACGATATTTTCGTTATAATGTCATATTATTAACAAAATTCTATATTTAATAACCACAGGTTATTCTCATTTTATAGAGTAAAAAATTATATATATATACCAGCAGGTAACATTAAAATTGGCTTACAGGTCAACCGTTTAATAATATTTTAATTGCAAAATATTGGTTTAAAAACAAGCTATAAAATAAATACTTAAAAAAACATTATATATAAATAATCAAGATTTGTAAACAAGTATATTTACAGATCTTCACTTAAAGATAAGAAATAGTAATTGAAATTTTAAGCTATATATATCGAATTAATATCAATTTTTATTTTATTATTAGATATTGCTTCGCTGAGATTAATAACAAAATTTAAATACTTACAACATCATTTCAAGAAAAAACATAAAAATCAAAATATTAAAAACATATTTAAATGAAAAATATTATTTACATTATTTTATTTCCAAAAATCCGAAAAAAAAAATTTATAAATTTAAATCATTAAAAAATTTAATGAATCTTTAATAAATAATTAAAAATTATATTAAATAATTTCACAGTCAATTGAAATTTATATAATATAATAATTATAAATAAATATTTTGGAAATTGAAATGTTTTTGAAAATTGAAATTTATTTAAGATTACTTGTAAACACGCTTCTTTTCTGAAAATTTTTATAATAATATTTTACTTGTAAATCTTGTTAATAATAAGAAGCCACGGGGTTGCGGAATTATATTAATATTTGATAGACGAAATTTTTTTTTTTAAATATTTCCTGTAGTATAATAAAATCTAATACCGTAAATTTTGAAGATTCAAAATATGAAGATAAGTTTCAGATTGAAGAAATAATTTTATGGTTGAAATAAGTGCAATATTACACGTCATGACTATACTTATTTTGCATTTAAAGAAATATGAGAACGTTTCAAATGAATTACGATAACGACATTTAGTTCGATCTTCGAAAAAAGGATCTTAAAAATAATACTTAATCGAAATAATTGAAATTACACAAGTATGGCAATAAAGGTAAAATGTACTACTTCTAGTACCAAATTTTTGGATCATCCTAAATGATATTAGCTATATTCAAATTTTAATTATGTTAATTTTGCAATTGATATAATTACGTATGTCCCTGTTAATTGTTACACGTAATTTATAATAAGTTATTATACCAAAATTGGTTGTAAATGAAAATCTATTTGCCAATTAAGTATATAGAAAATATGATATCATCCTTCGATTCATCCACCCATAAACCCTAAATCGTTAATTACTCATTTTAAACAACTTATACTCCATTGATTACTTCCCGTATTTCAAAAACCAATATCCCAAAGCAAATTCCTTATGTAATTCCTGATATAATATCGTAAATAATTTAACAAAATAATATCAAAAACCGACTTCACTTCAAAGATACATTAAAATTTTGATTAAAAGATAAATATATGAAACATATATTACTGAAAATATGATCATCTCTTGCCATCATAGTTACCATTAAAATTAATAGGAGTATATTTCTTTCTCTAGCTGATGGACCACTTGTTTAAAAGAAACAACAAGCAACAAGTCAAAATGTTTTTTTAACTTTTGTTAAATGTACAAGCGAAAAAAATTTTTAAACTTGAAATTATTTCCTCTTTCTTCATTCAAATCCATAGAATATAATTTCATAAATACCCTCCAAGCATCATATTATTCTTGTACATACATATCTTCTTAACATTTTATAGTTCATAAAATGTTCTTATAGAGACGACCATCAGGTGTATAATTGTAAAGAGAAGAACACACACGCTGAGATTTAAATTTTTTTTTAGATAAATGCAATTTATTTATTTTTTCGACAAATATTTTTTTAGTGTATTTGTCGGCTTGGCTTTTCCAATTCATATAACAAACATCAAAAATCATCAACAACAAGAATCATTCTCCTACATTTATGGCACATATAGAGAAGATTCACTTGGCAATCTGGAAATATATAGTAGATGAATTATTTGTGTGCGCACACTTCTTAGAACACAAAAAATTTACTATTTATATAAAAATTCATCGGTGGTTTTTCTTTTACGAACAAAAAAAAGTGTTCTTAGATAATTTTTTTTGACAAACGTTTTGAAAATTATAATTGATCAAAAAAAAAAAATAAAAATCTTCAAAATGACAGTTGAAAAATTTTCTGTTTGTTTGAAAATTGAATTATTGAAAATTAAACAAGGTGTGTGTGTGTAGAGATTATTTTCTTCTTTATTGAAGACGACGAGGAATTAAAGAAAAATGAAAAGTGCAAAAAGGTCAAAAATATTTTCATAATATAATTGAAGATATTATATGACATTTTGACCGCAGCGCCACGAACAATATAATTGATAAATTTTTTATATATTTATTATAAATTTTCAATTAATGAATTAATTTATTAAATGATATTTTCAACAGTAGCTGAAATGTCAGTTTTTGAAAATGATTTAATGATATATTTTTTTGATTCTTATGAAGGTATAGTATAATATTTTTTTATTACCTCATGATGAGGTCATTTTTATTATATAATATTATTTGAATATTGAAATTTTTATGAATGAGATTTTTTGGTATTAAATATGGTATTATGTAATTTAAATGATGAATAAATTGATTTTTAGAAAAAAATATTTATAAAAAATTGGTTTTTTTTTTTTGTTAAATTATCAATTAATCAAATTGAATTTAAATAAATTTATTGAAATGAAACAAATAATACAATTTGAGAAAAGAAATATTACCTAAAATTGCTAGAAAAATACAATTTAATGTATAGAATTTTTATTAAATTTATGTGCGTTTTAATGAATTTGTGCATTAATTCTAAACTGCAACAATATGATATTTGGAATGTCAAGTAAAAACACCCAAGTTATATAATGTACGTAATACCTGTTTGTTAGGAAGTATTGCTTAAATATAGAAAAGGCTTTCCAGGAATCTCATTTATTTGTTATAATTTTTAGCTATTGCTATAAGCTTTTCACTTGTGAGCTTAATTTATAGTAAAGGTTTTTATGAAAATGGCAAATAGAGTTCAACCAGTTAGAATTTGAATTAATCACATTATTAATAATATTCTAGCAAATGTCAAATTTGTCAAAATGTCAACAGGACCAACACACATCAAATCAATTGACCTAAACAACGTCACAGTCTCTTCAAAAGAATATCCTAACAAGGCCAAGATTAATAATAGAAACCCTAATTAAATTGCGCCTAATTAAACCCAGAATTTATATTACATAAATTATAAATAATTTCAAATTAATAATTTTAATTTATAAAAAAAAAAAAAATTTAATTTATTTACTTGAATCATAAAAAAATATTTAAAATCTCCAATAGCAAATTAATAAAATACAATAACTAAAATTTATATACATATTAAATTATGCAATAACATAGAAATTACATTAAAAACTAATAAAATTCATATAACAAAATAATATGCAAATATATTTTACACCTTCTAGGCTTTTTTTACAAAAATACTGGAAAAAAAATATAATTAATTTGCACAAAATATCATAAATAGAAATCAAATCAATTTTTTTTTTATATACTATAATAAAACCGGGAAGCTCAACATAATTTACACAAATATATTATAAAATTTTAACTACTCTAATAATATTTATGATTTAATTACATAGTCAAAAGTAGAGAAAAAAAAAATTTATGTATTTAAAGAAAAATTCCCTCCCCATTTATATTTTTTTTTTCACCCAAGTGTAACAATTAAATTTATTTGTCTCTATGATATATTCAATTTTCTAAACTAGTTTTAAGCCATTTTACATTTTACATTATATCTTTCAATTCGACACTATAAAGCATATAACAATAATTACCTAGAATAAAAAAAAATTTACTAGACCATATCGTGTATATAATTATTCATTTAAACATAAAATATAATAAAACTTCTGTAATGGCTGTCAAATCATTATTTTTTTAAATGCGAAATGAAAATTAGATAACATTCAATTTTGACCAGTAAAAAAAATATTATTATTATTTCGACATAATTATTATTTTACCTCCCATTTTATTATATTTAGTTATCCAGATTGTATATAATATCGGGCAACAAAATATATTTGCTACTTGGGTTTGTTTTATTAATGTATAAGTTGGAAAATGAAAAGTGTTAATTTCTTTTTTATAAATTTTTTGATAATAATCAGGAAAGAAATATTTAAATAAGTTGGAAAATTATTAATAGATTGAAAAATAAAATGCCTTAAAGAAATTGTTGTTAAGAGGGAAAAAAATTTAAAAAATTGAGAGACTACATTTTCATTTTACAGATAAAAAAATTGAACTACAAGTTGAGAATTCCGAAAAGTAAGTTATTAAAAATATTAAAATAATCATGTTAAAATGAAGGAAAATAATTTGTTAATTCATATTTCTGGTATATTGTTATATAATAAAAAGTATTATCACAACAGCTTCTTGTTTTGTGGCTTATGTTCAGCTCTGGATGTAATTTCTGAATTTTTAACTTATGGTCCGCCTATGGAAATGAAAATATCTATTCCGAATACACTCGTTTTTTTACAATTTCGAAAAATATTAGTGAATATTTGAATCTATATTGAACGATATTTTATATTTATTAGCATAAATTTTGACTCATTGCGACAAGATCTTGTTTTTCTTAATGTAAATTCCATAAAAACAGGAAAATACAAAAAAAAATCTAGAGGATCACCTAAAATAACATTTGTTAGTTGTTGTTCCTAACAATGATCAATATCTATAAATTTTTTAAACATGCAATCCGAACATGAATATTTTTTTTAGTCTACTAAAAAAATTGTAACCTAAAAAATAGATTATATGAAAATATTGGAGTTTGTTATAAATTCACAATTAGAGAATATTTAATTCTCATTTTGGAAATTTTGGTTTTATTTTTAAAAATATCTATCCTGTCAATTTATAAAATTATAATCACTCATATTTTTTTGAAATATGTAAAACACAACACAAATCGCTTTTAAGTTGATTTTGACATTTGTTTGTCATTTTCCACTATATTTTGGCAATAGTCCTTTTTATTTTGCAAATCTTATCTAATTACATAATATGGTTGCTCAACTAATATAAATGTATTTAACGAAATTCGCAAAAATTACTACGAAGAAAAAAACAAAAAACTAAAGCGACTAACTTTTTTTTTTTAAATTGATGAAAATTGTGTAATTTTACTTTTGAAATGGATTTATAGTAAATAAAATAGTAAGAAATAAAGAAATTGATTTGAACTGTTCTTTCGTTACTAGAAAACTCATTTCTATTATTGCACTAAAAAAATAAAATGATCACTTTGTAGATCGCGCAAAAATTCATTTTTCACTTAAAAAAAAAAAACATTGGTAAAAAATGGATAAATTTTTTTTTCGTTAAAACAGTAGTTTGAGTATAACAAGAAAATCAATTTTTTTAAATCTATTTTCTATCTTCTCTTTTATAGCTTAGAAAAGAAAATTGTCATTAAAAACAATATCCTAGAAATAAATAAGAAACATTTATTGCACGAATTTTCAAACAAAAGTTACGAATCACTCGACACTATTTCAATATACAACAAACAACAAAAAGAATAACTATATAAATATACATATACCTAAAGTATATAATATGATCAATTCATAGTACAGAATGTACTAGAACTTACCATATGGCACAAGAGTTGGGGCCGTGAGGCCAGGTTATCGGTCCAAACGGACCAGTCCAACTGCTCATCTACCTAGTTGTGTGTCTAGAGGCAGATCGCAGACAGGCAGGTAGACACGTCCACCTTCAGTTGCTCTAGTTTCTTTACATCATTCATAGATTTCATCTATACATCATATATACATTATATACTTTGTAGTATATAACATTTGATATATGAGGCATTCAGGGGACGTGATGGCAGAGAAGCTGCCTGATCTAGTCCGGGGATGGCGTGTTTGGTTCGTAGTCACTACACCAGCAACATGTCCAACCGGCGTGGAGCTGCCGCTCCCTTGTACCAGAACACTCCAAAATCTCAAGTGCATTTTGTGCGAGAGGCGGCCCCATATATCATATATAATATAATATACTAAAGTATATCTATATTAATATAATATATACAACATTAGTATATATAACATAGTAAACTATAATATATAAACTAAAGTATATCTATATTATATATTAATGAATAACATAATTTACAATTTTATCAGTTTTTTTAGGTCAAGGGCCTATAGAATGTCTCTAATACCCCCAGAAGGAAGAAAGAGAAAAAATGAACTGAATATTATCTGTTTTATTTCAATACCTGAACTGCTTCTAGCTAAAGACAATCCAGTTTATTTATTGAAGAAATACTTTTATTTTTTTTTCTAAATGACATTATTTTTACCTGTTGGTTTTGGTACATAAATAAATTCTTTATATATATAGCATATATGATGTGTAGCACATTTTAAGACTTAACTTATCATTAAGTAAATTAATAATAAGAAAATAAAATCAATTTTACAATTCATATGCAAAACATTTTTAGTGTCAGGCTAAAAGTTTTGAATTAAGACACAAAATGAAAAATTACATTATGATCTCTATATACGTAGTTGGTTTAGGTTGCAGCGCAACAACAGAGAGTAAAAATATATATGAAAAGACATAAATCTTAATGTGGAGATGGTAATTATTTAGAAAGAGTTTTATAAAAGATTGAAGATCTTTCACAAAAAAAAAAATAATAATTGTTGAGCTTCTGTATGGTTACAGAAATAATTTGTTTATTTCAATGATTTCAAAATTGATAAGGAAAAAATTTTGTATTTTTAATGGACATTAAGGAATATAAAAGGTATTTAAATCAAGGTTAAGTGAATAATATAAAAATATAATTAATGAAATTGAAGAAATGTAGATTAAGCTTAAGTAAAATATTTGCAGTGAAAAATCTTATTAAGTTTTGTAGTAGTATGATTAGTTAAAAATTTATAAATTTTTCTAACAATTAATTAAATTTTATGCGAATTTATATTTCAACAAGAATTTCGTAATATTAAGTCATTTAATTTAAGAAAAAAATTGAGGATATATGCTAAGGTATATCGTATATGTGACTTAACTTAAGGTGTTTTATATTTGTAATAAAAGTTTGCAAGTGAAAAATTATGTTCATGAGTTTTTAACCGTTTCGTGATCTTCATTAAAACTGATATTCATTTCAATCAGTTAATAATACTTCCTCACAGTAATTGGTTACAGTAATTGTGTTAATTAATTATGAAAGAACTATTTTAGAAGATCAAGAAACAAGGTATTATTATTATATATATTTGGCGAGATATTTTACCTACAAACTTTTAAGAAATTTCCTATTTTTTTTTGCTAATTTACATTTAAAATATTTTAAAATAGCAGTGAATCTACTTTTACGATCAATGATTCTGATAGTATAAAAACAGTGTGGAACAGTGTCGTGAAATTATTGGTGGACTTTTCAAACAGAAAGTTTAATGTGTAAATTATTTTCTTCAATTATTAATCTATGCGAAATTAATATAATAATTTCAACTGTGATCAGAAATTACTAAATTAACATATCTCCTTTCGTTACTCTATTTTTACAAAGAAAATTAATTCTAACAATTTACATGCCATGATATATTCCAGCAGAACTCCGTCATTTTTAGACTTTATTACTTTAATCAACATCTTGAGAATAAAAATATCTCCCACAACTTTCCCGACAAATCCCAAAAAACATTTAAATAACAAAATAGTAATATAAAATTCTTTATAACAAAATTAATTTGTACAAAACTTTCAACTTTAAGTAAATTTTCATCAAAAATTTATAACATTATTTAATAAATTTTTATTCAAAAAAACCCAAAAACACACTTCAATCTAGTTCAAAAAAAAAAAATCTTTCTGTATCAATTAGCATTGTTATAAAAAAAACTTGATATCAAAATAATTTGTATAAAACATAAATAAAATAAATAAATAAACATTTTTATTCCTCGTTCTATTATAGAATTTGAAATGTCTTAAACAATGTCTTACCACCTTCCACACAGTAACTCAGACCACAATACCAAAAAAGAAACATTTTGAATTAAATCATTGATTAATCTATAAACAATTTTTATGCTGAAAATATATTTCAAGCTCAGTAAACAAATAAAATCAACTAAATTATTGTCTTTTACTATCCAGGGTTTTTACGGTGTCCATAAATTTCTTTTGTTGAAAAAAAATATTATATTCAATTTCGAGTTAAATTGACACCCATAATACTGAATCCATGGCAAAGATAGCCTAAAGAAAGAAATTTCCAAAAAACTTGACAAAATGCAATCAACGAAAGTGTCAGAAAAAAAAAACGAACCTAAAGATATTTTAACATGACATTAAAAGTAGAGAGTATAGTAATAATTTTCAATCTTAGATTCATCTTAGAGTCGACAAAGTAAGTAGATATTATTTCCTATCTTTAGTTTTGATCAACAACAAGACTGACAGGTTATTTTATTTCTAGTTGTTGTTGGTTATTATTATTAAATTTTTGTTTGTGAAGATATACAAAATTTCTTCTTCTATTTTTTTCAGAAAAATTTACAAAACTAAAACGCGATCCTCCACAAACATTTATATTTTCGTTACTTTATGGATGCTTTTTTTAAATTATAACATTTTGAAGGCTTGGAAATATACTATTTAAGTTGTCGTATTCTTTAAGACGTTTTTTTCTTCTTCAAGAACCAACAACAGCAAAAACATTTGTCACAGCTCATAACAAAGTTTATAAGAAAAAAAAAGAGGAGTTCATAAATATCGTTTGTTTCTTTACGTTGCTCCAGCAACAGATCTTCCTTTTGAATATATATGACGATTTCGTTTGTGTTATATTAAAGACCACACCATTAACAAAACTAAAATTCAGTATATAACCGCACAAAAATTTTCAGGTAAAGCTTTCCAGAGTAACTTGTTAAAGCAAAATAAAAAAAAAATTAATGAAATTATTTTTAAGCAAAATTTTTTAATATACCATTCTATATTATTATTATTATAGAATGGGTGATTATGAGGATGATGACTATGAGGATCTTTCTTTATTGTTGTTCTGTGATCCAGTCAACAAAATCGCCCTCACCTCAATTTCCAGGTTTATTCATTATATTTTATTTATTTTTTGGGTTATATGCGACGATAAATTGGAAAAAAAAACACTGTATAGAAGATGTGAAGAAGAATTAAACGAAAGACAAAATTGAAAATTATTGTATGTGTATAATAAGAAAACAAGAAAAACCATCTCTATTTCCGGTCGTTTATTAAAATAAAAAAAAGTGAAAAATTTCAACAACAAAAATTTTTTATCTTTTATGTCGTGTAACAATTTTGCTCCGCTCCTTAACCGTTCAAAAAAAAAAAATTAATGAAATATTAAAATATTTATAAACCTTATAGTATAGTAGAATATTTTACGTGATTTTTTTTGTGAACTTTATGAATGATGTACGATTCGTATTTTAAAATTTAGTTGAGCTAGAATTTTCGTTTCAATTAATTCATAATTTTTTTTCATTCATTTTCACCAATCTATTCTATAGACCATAGAAAGTAAGTTCAAATGAACAAGTTTTCGAATAAAGAACCAAAGCAAGATGTAATGAAATTGTTCGGCTACGAAATAGTTCAAACCATTTAGCTGGTGAACTACTTCAATCATTTCAGGGAAAATGAGAATCTAAGAAAAATTAACTATTTTATTGTAATGAAAAATAGAACGAAAACGTGTGACAAACCAAATCATGTTAACTAATTGAATAATGAAGGACCATCTGAATGAATCATACTACAATTTAATTCTTACTTCTCAACAATTTTTGAACTTGGTGAATGTGAGTTCAAAAAGGGGTCAACCTTAAATAAATAACTAAATTATAAATTCGATAGAAAATGCAAAAAATGGAAAACCCAAAATTGTTTGGTCTGGAATTTACCTTCAACTTCTTATCATACCTTCAACTTCTTTCTAGAATTTTGCAGTAATTTAATCTTAATTTTTACTAAAATATGAAAATGATATAAAGATTGTCATTCTCATAAGCCATTGACTACAATATCCGACTATGTAAAATTCGAAATATGTTTTCGATAATCCTTCAAACATACTCGAACCTTCAGCAATCGATTTAATTTAACTATACAAATAACTAAAAGTTAATAAATTAATTAATTAATAAAAAAAATTGTCAAAGAACTTTAAAACAATAATTAAAACCAAATTCAAATCAATCTTCATCCTGTCTGCGGATTTAAAAATTTATTTATGTTAAAATTAACCACAAAAAGAAAAACTCTACAAAAAACCTTAAAATGCCTCATTGTCATCCAACAACAAATAAATCTCCTCCAACTTTTAATCATTATTTTTGCCAAAAAAAATTTGTACAAAAATTATTATAATTTTTTGTTGGTTCTGTTTAACCTGTTTCCATTCAGCATTCTTTTTTTTTTGCTCAATATTTACATTATGATTTTCAGGTTCATGGAATCCACAGATTTATGTTGTGTATTTTGTTTTTTTTTTCTGTTCCTCTCTAAAACTTAATGCTTCGTCATCTTTTTTTCACACAATGAAGAATGAACCACAAACAAAACAGAAAAATCTCACCTGGTGGTTTTTTTTTTTTGAATAAATTTGTCTGACACTCTTTTTTCTTCGGTTTTCTGTTGTTGTTGCATTTTTTGTTGTTATTTGTGTGAAATTAAAGAGGCGCGTGCTGTCCATCGTAAATGTGGGCTTGGGCTACTAGAATTGTATTATTTTTTTTTGATACATTGTTGATTTTTGTCAAAAAAAAAATGTATTTTTGTCTGTTGTTTGTTTTGTTAGTTTGTTATGTGTCAAAATGACAACAACAACAACAACATTTTTTTAACATAAACCAGAAATTCAAAAAATGTATTGTTAGTGTGATGCTTTTAGTTGAAATTTCTTCTTCTTTTGGCCCTTTAACGGATCCGTAATTATTCATTAAATATACTTAATTGTTTTGGTGGTCGTTATTGTGGTTATTTTTCCCTCTATGCTATGATGATGGAGTAAAGTGCGATAGGATGGATGAAAAATTGAATAATTTATATATAAGTTTATGTAAGCACTTATGAATTTCCTTTAATTTTGGTTATTCTGGTAAAATCTTGAAAAGATTTTTTACAAAATGAAGAAAACCATAGTAGTCTGTGAACCAAACAACAACTAAATTCAGAAGAAAAATCATAGTGAATGAATTACTAGTATTTTTATCTTTTAACTTAATTCTCTAAGCACAAAAATTTAATATTTATTATTTAGATTATTACATACAATTTCTAGGAATTGAAGCCCTACCCGCCATAGATTAATGATTCTTAATGATAGATTAAATTTATGATTTTTTAAAAAAAAAATTTCCTTTTTGCAATAAATTTAGATTTTGGTAGCTATAACCACTTATTAACTAAACAGTAACATATTAAAATGAACTCATGCTTCACTATCTTTGTTATAGTCCAAGTAAAATATTGCAGAGCATAAAACCGCATTAAAAGTAATTTACCAAAAAAATAAAAAAACATTATAAGTAAACGAACAAAACTCCATATATATATATATAACTTTCGTAAGTATGATGAATTGCAATAATTTAACCTTACTGCTATACGTTTTTCTCTTGCATACGAAATGAAGGAGTAGCCATCCACTTTAAAATAGTAAATAATAATTGAAATCCTTTTGTTGTACGAAATACTTAAATATATATAAACATAAATTAGTTATAAACTGGTATATATATTAAAAGCATTTAAAAATTATAATTTTCCAACTAAAACTATTTTAGTGTTGTCTCGAAATTCAATCCGAACATGTTGCATTAATGATTTGACTCTTAAGATGGCAACATTTATATTGATGTCTTATGCCACAATCAATATTAATAATATTTCTTTTTATTGCTGATTGAACTGATTGGAACACCTGTGTGTGTGTGTATGTGTTTAATAAATAGGTGATGTCTTAGCACGCTTTTAAGTGATACTCGAAAATTAACAAGAGTTATTCATTCATTTCTTTTTGCAGATATTATTAAGAAGAATTTAAAAAAAATTTTTGTTAGTAGTGTTTTTTTTTTTTTTTGAATTGTCATTGTTCAGTTTTTTATTAATAAAAAAAATGTTAACAACAATTTGTTTTTTTTTTCTTTTTAATATAATTTCAAATATTTATTTCCATATTTATTAGTTGTCAGTTTTTGCTTCAATTTTTTGTTGTCGTTGTTGCTGTTGTATGTACCAGGCTATGAAACATGATTGAGAAAAAAAAAACGAAACAAGTTTTTATCAATATAATTTTTGAATGTAAAAATGTTAAAAGAATTTTTTGAAATTTACAAATAAAAGTAATAAAATATATGCTAATTAATTTCAATATGTCACAATTGGCACATAATTGCTTCAAAGGAAAATGAAGATATTTGTAAAAATGTTGATTGTATTTGTTGATGTATTTTGAATTTATTGAAATTGCAAAATGATTATTTCTTAAAGAGATAAAGTTCAAGGTAAAGTGACAAGACAAAGACAACGTTAATGTTACCAGTTGCAAGAGTTAAATTTTCCTAATTGGGTTGGTTACATTTTAATAGGGAAGTTTCAGGTAAAAGAATCTTGGGTATAAATTTTGAGATAAATTTTGAGATTTATACCCAAGATTCTTTTACCTGAAACTTCCCTATTAAAATTTAACCAACCCAATTGAAGAGATTGTCCCGGAATTATAATGATTTTTCGTTAATTTTATACATACTTTCTGTTAATTTGCTGAAGTTTTAATTAATATATGATGGTCAGTTCTCAATCTTTTAAAATTAGAAAATTAGTAGATATAAGTCAATTTAGAAAGGTCATAGATCACCTAAAATTGTTGCGGTTTTCGTCACCTTAAAGCTCTTAAGATTTGACATTATATTGGAAAAATTGACTTCGATTTCTTTCTTTCAATTCATATCCAAATTCTATGCAAATCCAAACTCAACTTTCAACAAACTTTCATTTTAATATAAGTTTTCCTTAAATTTTTATTTTTATCATTTGTTTTTTTATTATTGGTTTATTTTTTATTTAACATTTAAATTATTTTTTATTTATATATTTTACATTATTATTATTTTTTTATAATATTTTTTTCTTGTAATTAAATTCCATTTTATTGTTGTATATAAAATAAGGAATGGTAAAAATGTTTAATGGTGAGGAGCCCGGTGAACTATCACAAAAATAAAGGCGCCAGCAAAAATTTGACAGGTATAATAATTTTCGCCTCCATTACTAAGATTTCTATCTCACTTGCTCTTCTATAGAAATAATTTATATATATCTAGAGAAATATGTAAAATCAAAATGTTTAATTACAAAGTAAACCGCTTCTGGCATAGATATACCAGTAGTTTATTATGTGCCAAATATGTTAAACTTTTGAAATGATAAATTTTTTGGATAAGAAAAAAATTAATTTATTAAAACTATATTTATAATTTATGCAAAAATAATATAATAATTTATTTGAATTTCATCTAACTGGGCGGTTTTAAACGTCTCTGATAAACTAAAATATTTAATTAATTTAAATGAAATAGTATAGAGTGAACTCAAAAGTAAAAATGGTTGATGAAATTTTGGTAAAAAAACAAATTTGCTAAAAAAAAACTATAGGAAAATTTGCTGTGTAAGATTAAGGAAATGAAAATTGAGAAAGGTAAAAATTTGATACTGTTTAGCTTTAGTACCATTAAATTATATGTTTAAGTAACTCAAATTGACGAAGGCATTAAATCCAATCAAAAAAATATTAGAAAACTTAGCATTTTATTAGTTTATTTTCAAACTAATGAATTCACAAGTCACAAGGTCTTAAAATATTAACTGAATATTTTCAAAAAAAAGGTCAACAATTCACTTACAATAATTCAAATTTTTATTAATTTTTCAAATAATTCAATTTTAATAAATTCATTGCACAAAAATGTGTAATGAAGACCAATAATAATCAAAATTTATGTTTTTTTTTTTCAATTTATTTACTTAATTTCCATATTACAAATAATAAATCATATAAAAAAACGTCCTATACATTAAAATTGATTTACGAAATTAGTCTATCACCATAAAATATATACGAGTATATTCATAAACACGCCCAACCTTAGTTCTATATTAAACCTCCCAAAAATCTGTGGTAAGCATATTAATTAATAAATATAAACTTAAATGAATTATATTCTTATCATCTTCAATTTTTAATAGATCTCACGTGACATAGATATAAATCCCGAAAAAAATTTCTATTAACAAAACTCGGGCACACGTATATATAAATTTTTTTCATTATATGAAACGTGATCTCTATAATAACAATTTCATTCTTATTCATTTTTCGGTGATTCGTTCATATTAAGCGATTATACAACCACAAAAAAAAATCAATCAGAAATTCAAATTTTATTCACCTTAATCATTATTAATATATATATATATTTTTTTTTAAATGATAAAAACAGTTGCACGTTTGATTTTTTATTATATGTATACCAATAACCTCCGATGGTTAGATTTTTATATATATCATAAATCGATAGCAAATATATACCTCACCGAATCTGAAATATTATTCATAAATATAAAATTGATCACAAGAAGAAATAAAAAAATTGAAAGTTTATAAAAAACAAATAAATAAAAAAAAAATGTAAAAGTATTATTCAAAAATCGCTTTAAGCGATTAAATTGTAGCATGCAACTAATAATAATAATAATCTGGTCCAACATTAATTCTGATAAAATGGCAGCGGACTTTTATAAAAGAAAATTTTGAACACTTTTTTTTGATGAAAATTTGACAAATGACTGCACTCAACGCGCTTTTTGGGTTACATTAAAATGCTATCGCTCGCATATTGATTTGACCAGACCAAAGATATCTCTTATAATGTATAGTAGCGGCGGGTTGATATACATAAGCTTTCATCGCATTTTCAAAAACAACAAACGACCATAACAACAACAAAAAATTAAAATATTATTAGATATCGCAGACAAAAATTTTTGAAATTCATTAAAAAAAAAAAGAGAAAAAAAATTTGAACGAATTTTGATTACCTGTTTGATTCTACATTACAGTATAATGACCGTCAGGTTGTCGTGATATAATTTTACTTTTATCTTTCGTGCCACACTGGAGCAACAGTGCTGCCGCCAATAAGTGAGAATTATCAAAAATGAAATAAATCAAAATTTTGGTATTTTTTAAATTATAATTTTGGGTGGTAAATTTAATATTTATATAGTATAATTTTTTAATCAAAAATCGTGTTGATTGAGAAGCAAATGGTAGTTAATGGTAGAATTAGGAAGAAGCCAATGGTAAAATTAGAGTGATTATTTTATGATAAATTTTATAGAAACTGGAGAAATTTCTGTTTGGTACAAATAGTAACTAATTTGTGGAAATTTTGTAAATACTAAAGTACTAAAATTGTTAAATTTCCAAAAAAAAAATCTTTGCTTGTATAATTTCTCCACAATTAGCCTAATTAGATATATAGCCAATTCTGTAAGATTTAGATTTTATTCAAATCTATTTGTTATATTACACAGGAAATAGTCAAATTTGATAAATCATATTTGAATTTTTAAGTATAGCCTTTGGACAGGATATTTGCTAAGAAAGTCGAAGTATTGCATAAGAGTAGATCATTTACTCTTAAATATACTAAACAAACAAACTAATTTCTTTCTGTGTCATTATTACAAGAAATTTTTGCATAACCAACAAGGAAAACTGGATAATTTGTAAAGCGGGTGGACTTTTATTTCAAATAATCAGCAAATAAATAAACATGCAGAATTTTTTTATAAACTGACATTTCAATATTTTGGTTAGTAAAAATCATCGCGTGTTTTAATTAAATTTTCGTGTGGATCTGACGTAACTTATAACATCTATTATCGTGTATAAGTTTTGTTGGTTTATATAATTTCGTGACACTTTTATCCATTATTTATGTTACAAATTTGGTAAAGGAGTACATTTTGCTGCAAAACAATATTATACCTACTATAATGCAAAATATTGATTAAACATTTACACAATGTAATATAAAAAAATTAAACAACAATTTATCTACATATATTATAAAAATAAAAGTTTTGAATAAATTTATAGTTTGAAAATGAATTTATTAATTTCCAATAATTATCTTCAATTATATTTATTTATTATATATTTATCATTACAAGGATTTAATTTTAAAATCATATTTTATATATAATTTTTTTCATTTTCTACCAAAAAAAAAAAACCGGAGTAATTTTTAGCTTGTCGTGATACTAAAGGAAGGAAAAAAGTATAACTATATAATTTTTATTTAAGATAAAAATCTGCAATTTAAGACTATGAATCGATCGATAATAACTCATCAGGGTAAACCGATCATTAAAAATTGCGTATAGAAGTAGTATTTATCTAAGGAGAAAAACTACTTGAAATAATTTTCAAAGATTTTCTGATATTGTAATGATACCACCTGGTTTTATGTATACAGAGAAGATCTCTATATGAATTTTAGTATAATACAAAAAACGTGTCGTTCTATTGTAGAATAATATGTATATATAGGAATTCTCATTACAAAACTTATTGGTTAACTGAATACCATCATTAATTTATATTTTCTATTTCGGAATTATTTAGGGTGCATCGTTATTTTTAAGATCGTTTAGGATATTTTATAAGCTAAATAAGTTTAGTTTCGGAATCAAAATGTTTATTCCTTCTAAAGTGAAATTCTGTGCCTAAGATTTGATCATTTTTTTGCTATTATTTCAAAAGTTGAGGTTTTGAAAAGAAATCCAAATAGTTTCTCTAGCAATTCTTTTCCTCCATGAAATGTGTATAGTCTCTATTTTATCATAATTTTTAAATTATTTTAAAGGCAAGTATTATTCTCACAATGCAAGATCGGTGTCATTATAATATGAATCATTCTATCTTCAGTATAGAAGTTTCAGTAGAATCTGAACTAAAAATAATTAAAAAAAAACCTTCATTCATAATTTAAAATTTTTAACTTCTTCAAATTATTTCTACGAACCACCTTAACAATTTGCTTATTTTTACTGTAATTTTTAAGATATTTTCCATCCAAAGAGACCATCCAAATAGTCTTTAATAAACTTCTTCACTAACAAATTTTGCATCTTCACTTTGTACAATACTTTTTCCCCGTATAGCAACACACACAGTATCCTTCTACAACACATTTTTTTTTCTATATATACGTATATAATGATGGGTAACCTGAAGACGTGTGAGTAATCTACAACATTAAAAATTAACAAAGTGCAGAGATTAGAAGCATAATTTTTTGCATTGCATAAATTTTACTCTATACCATCATCATCATAAAAAAAACAGTGGCACAAGGTTATCACCGTGAAAATTTCCAACGATATATTACACAGTATAAGAACAAAAATATTTCTGTTAAAAAAAAAATTAAAAAAATTAAATATTAAACGCATAAAAAGATGAAACGTTATTGCAAAAAAAAAAAGTACGGTCGTACGGTGTAAGAGTTATATAGGTTTTTTTTTAATGTATATTTGAATGGTATACATATATATAGAAGGCGTGTCAATCAGTAGCTAAAGTTGATGGTAAATTAATTTCCAACAAAACGTGAAAATATAAATATATTTGCACACTCTTCAAATTATTGTTTTTTTTTGTTTTTTACTTAGCTTCTTAGATGATTAAAAAAATGCAATTTTATGGTCATTTCTACCTTCAATATTTCAAAAAAAAATTTTTTTGTGATACTACAAAGAAGGAGGGCAACCAAAATATTATTTCTTACATATTTATTTTTGAAGTATCGAAAAGGAAAATTGTTGTAATAAACCAAAAAAAAAAATGAAAACGGTAGCTTTTTAAAAATATTTCCTATACTAATTTGTATTCAATCTTCAAACAATTGCTTAACATGTTTTTCGATACTGTTTCGAAGTAATCTTAAGGACAGGTAGGCATTGTATGCAGTACGCATTGAAGAAATTTGAAAAAAAATTATTTAACATTATAAAAAAAAAAATACAAGTACGAAAAGAAAAAAAAACCATTGTACAAGGTGAAAAAACATGTGCGCCAAGGTGTAAAATTTTACATGAAAGAATTTACTGAACAGATTTTCAAGTGTACTCGTATATGCAAAAGAAATCGAACTAAAATAGATATTTTTATATATAAATGTTTGCAAGGACATTACAAAGAGATAAGATTATTTTTTTGTTTGCTTCAAATTGAAGGGGAGAGGGTTGGTAAAAAAAAAAATATAGCAAAATAAAATTTAATTCAATTAATGCTGTTCAATTAATTTGCTAGTACAATATCTGTACAACCAATCTTACAAGATTTTAATAAGCTTCTTCTTATACTAATATTATTTGTACAAAAATATTTTTGAAATTATATTTTTATTGATATTTTTTATTGATTATTAAATATAAATTACTTAAATTTTCAATTTATTTTTTATAAATTTTCAAATTGTATAAATTTCAAATGGGACTATAAATTATTTAATTAATTACATAAATTTATTTGAAGAATATTTAACCAATTAACAACAATCAATTATTTAATCTGTAAGAAAAACCATGCAACAATCAATGAAAATTTCAAAATATTGCAGCAATTATTACCAAAATATAAAAATAAACATTGAAAATTATAATTTATATAAATATTTCTTGACTATGTAAACATTTAAATATTTTTAATAAGATTTTTTATATGAAAAATATTTAATATAAATATGTAGTTATCATAAATTTCTAAGCTATTATATATATATTCCTGGATTAAGGACACATTAAACCATATTTAAAAACGTATCCATATTGAAAATTGATTTGTTTTATGATCAACAAAATTTGTATAACATTTATGTTATTATGGGAGCGTTTAGTGGCAACAAAAATGTAACTAAAAGTTACAAAAACATGACTACTTAATCGTTCAGTGGGATACAAAAATTGTCAAATTACAAAGTTGTCAAATTTCAGTGAAGACGCTTTGATCAACCCCAAATGACTATTTTTTTATGTAATAAGCTTAAAAATTTCATTTATAGTACAAATAAATCTAAAATTTTGAATAGAAATTTACTCTAAATTTCTTTGAATTATTAAAATAAATTAAAAAAAATATTAATTATAAATATCCTTTCATGATGATTATCACTCATGTGTAATTTTCATTTTTTCCTTCAATATTTTAATTCTTTACAATTCCTTTCACAACAATTTCAAGACAAACTAAATTTTTATGGAAAATAATCAATAATTGTAATAAAAAAAAATTTAATTATACATACCATAAAATATATGCAAAAACATGAAATTTAAATTTCAAAAATTATTACCATAATTATAACACATTTTCTTTGATAATTTTAGATAATTATATTAAAATGATTTTTCTTATCCAATTTAAAACTATATAATCAAATATTTAATTTTACCATTTTATATTTTTTATTTTGTTCATCTTTTTGCTAATAAAAAAAATCATTTATGATTCAGAAGACGAAGAAAATTATGAATATAAACTTTTTTTTTTAATATTAAATTTTGCAAATAATCTGAAATTGTAGTATAAAATTTGTCGTTAAATTCTTAATATGTAATAATTTCATAATTGGCGGGAAAAAAGTAGTTATCATATAAACAATTTTTGTGACCATCTACCAATTTAATTGGTAATATAGCTCCTCGATTTGAAGAAATTTGAATTAAATGCACTTTAATACCTCAGGGATTCAAATTTTTTTGTTAACTATTTTGATCACAGTTAGATGAAAAAAGAAATCGTCATCTAAAAGAATAAATTCATCCGATTCATCCAATGAGTATAGAAAATCATGTATTTTAAATGACAGACAGACAGCCAAATAAACAATGTGTTAGATAATTTTTGGTACTCAAAAAAAAAAAACACTAAAGATAAACATTTCCCTTTCATTTCTGAAATATATAATTAACATTTTTTATTAACTATATATTTTTTTCTTTATCAAATGATTGCAAATTCTTCGATTTTTCTGTGTAACTAAACTAACGAAACCCCCCAGAAATTAAACTCTGATTTTAATTTCAAAGAAACATCTTTTTTAGATAGGAAAAAAATTACAATTTTACTTGTTTTAATAAATTTACATTACTGCATATATAGAATAGACCAAAGTGTATAAAAGTGTTTTGCAAAAATATCAATTAAATTTAGTTATTTGTGGATAAAATATTTGGAAGAAAATTATAGAAATTATATTAATAAAATAGTATAAGAAAAGTGGTATAAGGAAACAAAATAATTAAAGAATAATTACACAAATTTATAAACCATACTAATACATTCTTGATCGATCTACACTACACTATCGATATAAACAAAAATCATTGGTTGTAAAATAACATTAATTCATTTATCAAAATTCGAATGTTAATTTTATAAGTTTTAATTTTTGATTAATTTTAGATACAAAATGGACAACATTAAATTTCCTTACTTAGTTACATAATATGTTATACCAGATAGTAAATAATTTGCAAATTGTAATTCAAATTTGCTGTTTCAAATTTGTGAAATAAATGTTAGTTTATGATATGTGATAATTAACAGACATTTGCTAATTATTGCCATCTATTTGAAGTTGAAGTTATAATAAATTTTTGCCATCTATTAGAAAATTTTAATGGAAGAGTTAAAATATTGCCATCTGTTGGTTTATTTTTTCAATTATTTCACTTGTTAATTTTCAAAATGAGTAGAAATTCAAAAAATACAATGAAATGACATCAAATTATCAAAAAATTTACTTTAAATTAATAATTAACACTAGTGTCATCTTAAAAATGAAAATTTTATAATTATGACTCACCAAAAATATTCATTAAATTCATTATTATAGTAATTTAGATAGATTTATGCTATGTAAATTAATTTCTGATCACAAACCTTCAACCTACAAAAAAAATTTAAATAAAATTAATTTAATAATACAAAAAAAAATTGTAAAAAATTTCTTTTAGTGCATAAATAATTAACACAATCAACATAAAGAATATATTTCAATATTATTAGAAATATAATAAATTTTTCTTAACTCTTGCTCTAGATTGTGTCGTATATATGTACAATTTGGTCTTAATAACAAATTGTACAACTTCTGGATTATTATATACATAAAATATAATCTCGAAAAGAAATCCTGGCTTTATTACAAAATATAAATATACAATCTACTTTTAAAGATAACACAAAACAGTCCTGCAGCATAAAATATGATTTCTTCTTCTTTTTTTTTTAGTTTTTTTTTATTTAGAAGATTGAAAAATACCAGCAGCTAAAACAGTCGCTCAACTCAACTCTAATCCTGCATATATGTACATTCTATGCGAGTGTCTGATCTTCTGTTGATTTTTATTTTTTTTATTGTAAATATTGAAATAGTTTTCGTACTTTGGAAAATAATTTGTTGTGGTAATGTTGTCGCCCATAATATTGAACTTTATTTTTTTTTTTATGTTTTTTATTCACTCCAAAAAAAACCTGGAGCACGCGCCTCATTTTTATCTGTTTTATTTTTTTTTTTTGAAGTATTTTTATATTTTATTTATTTTCTTTATAGGCAAATTTTTTTTATGTTTAGTAGATTTTATTTTTTATATTTATTTAAAGTTAAAAAAAAAAAAGAAAGAAGAACAAATATTCAAATAAAAAAATGTACAAGAGTGAAACTTGAAATTCTGGATATTTTCTGCACCAGTTGTTATGACAGGCGCAAACGAACCCATTTTTTTTTTTTTACTTTTTGGTTTAATTTAAATATTTGTAGTTAAGAGTAGTGAAAATAACTCTATACATAATAAAAAAACAATATATATAATTTTATGCTTTTAAACATATATTGATGATAAAAAAAACTACTTACTACTTCAGTTAATTTGGTGTACTAATTTTCTTAGGAAAAATTATTTGAAAATTTCTTTTATTAGTTTACTACAATTTGCAGAAAATTTGGTAGATTAAGCTGTGTATTTAATAGTTTCGCAATTCGTAAAGTAAAAATTTTCCAATTTCTGTCTTATGCCACTTTTAAAAATCATCTTCTACTCTTTATACTTGTGATACTTAGTTTCGGTGGCATAAGACTTGAATTTTGAATTAAATAATTCAAAAAATATTATTGTCTGCTCTTACCATGATAAATACTGACAATTTCCATATGATATAATGTGGGCATTCGATTACATTGATTACTTTTTTACTTTTCTCATTATCAAATGTAAGATTCAATTATGTAAGTATTTTAATTACTTTATTATACCCAAGACGTTTTTTTTCACGATTATACCCAAACCCAAGAACCTTCTTCGCGATTTTGACATCTTTTTGGTACTAAAAATCCTGAAATTGACCTTTTTGGTACTAAAAATCCTGAAATTGACACTAAAAGTTCTGAAAATTTGAAAAATTACAAATCTTCAGTACTTTTAGTGTCAAAGATGTCAAAATCACGAAATACGATTACAAAAAAGCTCGTCAAAAGAAGGTCTAATATAATTTATTTGAAAATTTGCACTATCCTTTTACTAAATTAATTTTGATTGTATAATTTTACTCGTATTAATATCTAAATTGATCTAATTTTGATATCAAAATAAATTCGTAAAACTAAGATCGTATATTAAGCTTTCATTTATAGTCTTTTTAAATTATTGAAATTAAATCGATAAAATGTTTCTATACAACAAAAAAATTCGTTTTAAAATTCTTTTCGAAAATTTTTACAATATTTTTTGTCGGAAATTATTTCAGATTAATATTTGTAGTAATCTACAATATTTGCCTTTAAGTATATTTATCGTAAATTATAATCAGATAATATAGTAAAAATAATATATATAAAATACTCATAGATAATTTAATATATAGTTTATGTACAAAAAAAAATTATGATTTGGAAGCTATTACTTATTTTAATTTTAAAAAATTATATAAATTATTATTTTTTATTAAATTTAACAACAGAATATTCAATTTTTATAAAAAAATTTATAATAATATAATTTTCTTATATTACATAAAAATTTCAATATTATAAAATTAATATTATAGAAAATTACAATGTTGTTATTGATTATTTTGCATAATTTCTATAAATTATTTATGCTAAAAACTTAAAATATTTATCCGATTGAAATTAAATTTCTTTAATCTTTTCAAAAACAACAAAATTAGAATATTCTTGTGATAGTTTTTACTATTTAATTATGTAAATTTATATAAATTTCTTTTAACACTTTTAATTTTCAGTTTTACCAATAAAAAAAAAATTAATTAATTCCTTTTAATTAAAAAAATTTTTATAAATAGAAAAAATAAAATTTCAATAATCAATAATCACAAAAAAACAATTCATATTTCTTTACTATTTTTTAATACCAATATTTATGACAAATTGAATCTAATTCTTGCGGCTATATTAATTTTTAACAACATTTTTGAATATTAAAATTCGTTATGGCTAATAAAATTATATAATTTTTCAATAATTCTAAATTATTAACCAACAAAAATTAATAAAGAAAATATAAAATAAAATAATTTTAATTTACTAGTTGTTGTTGTTTTTTTTTTTTTTTGATTTAATAAATATATAACGAAACTCATCATCATAATTATTTCATAAACTACTCAAAATATAAATAAGCCTATTAGTTACAGTATTACTAGAAAATTTAACAATTTCCTTAATTCATTTCTATGTTAATCTTTTAGAATGAAATGAAATGAAAACCACAAAATTGACCGGATTAAAGTGTTTATAACTCTTTTTACTATCTTAACAATATTTTATTTTATTTTATCAATTAAAAAGAAAAAGAATCTGTGTGTGTGCATGGGGACAAGATCAATGAAATTTTACTAAAAAAATAAACAAGAAATAAAAGTGTCATTATGATAGTCACTGTCGGAACTAATTGATTCGATTACCATATTCACAATATATTGGAAGTAAAATTATCGTAAAATTGAACATTGGAATGAAATTCATTTATTACCAATTAATGGAAAACAGTTTTTAATGTTTCTATACTAAATTTGTAAATATTTATGTTTATTAAAATATTAATTAGAATTGATAAATAGACACTAACTACATCTGTATTCTCTGAAATAAAAAAATTCCATATATGTTTGATATTCAGAAATTGATTAAATCGGAATAGAGTCAGTTATCATATTCTTTGATTTTTAAATAAACATTTTACCATCATTTTGTTGATCTATACAAATATTTCAGACTACATTGCTTCAGTAAATAGATACTATTTTTTAATCTAAGTATATGTTCAGAATTTTAATTTAATAATTATGATTTATTAATTATCTATTATACTAATTGAACATAGAAATGCGGAGGAACCTAATCGATCTAATTATTGCTATCAAATATTTATATAGTTCAGGTAAAACTATTGCGTTACCTATGATCAAAATGTTATACTTAATATCGTAAATTATATCAAATCCTAGGTTAAAGCATTGACTAATAATAACATAATAATATTAACAATAATAATAATAATAACATTAGTCAATTGTTAAAGCTACGAAATGCATAATCAATCTCCAACTTTTACTATCGTAAAATTAAAATATAAATTATAAAAAAAAAACCGAAAAATTACATTCCAAATATTACAAGAAAAGAAATATTTATCACTCCACCTGGCGGAATCTAAAAATAAAAATAGTAATAATAATAAATATTACGAAAGAAACATAACAATAATTTCTAGAATAATTTATACAAGTTTTAGTTTTATATTAAATAGTTGACTTGATTTAATATGCATACCATAACATTTTAAAGGCATATCAAAGGAAAATTTATTGTCAATCGAAGGAAAAAAAAACACGAAAGAAAATTTCTTTATAATTATTCGTACATATTTTCAATTTCTATTAAAAAACATTAATTTTTATCTGTAGTTTAAGTACAAACTGTGAAGATACCAAATGTTCTTTTATATAATTCAATTATGTATATGAAAACTATAATATTACAAAATGAATAATCCAAATTATGCGAAAGCATTATTTACGTTCAGATTCATTCAAAATATTTTTTTTTTAATTTTGTTAAATTAATTTGCATATTTGATCATCAATTTTCTGAATTTTTAATTATAATTTTCAAGTTAATTTTTTTTTGTTAATAGTTGCATCCGGCATTTGTTTCAAATCCAAACTTAAAGATCCAAAACAAAAAGCAAATCGAAGTTGTACAGCATTTCGAGTAGTAAAAAAGATTAAAAAAAAAAATTATATTTGATCAACAAAGAATCAAAAATTAAATTACCATAATTTTTTGATATTTTTTGGTTGTTGAAATTTTTTATGATTTTAGTAAAGAAATTAAGATGGAAACGATAAAAGGTTAATAAAAATTGTGTTTACATCTAATAAATTTTAAGAAATTTTTTAGAGGGCGGTATATTAATTAAATATTTTGTTAAAGATCATATTTTTTTTAAGATATCAAGGACTCCGAATACAAGATGAAATATTAAATTAAAAGTTAAATGAATACCAATAATTGTTGCAATTTATATAATTAATCAGCAATATTTTTACTATATTTTGTAAGAAATAATTGAACAAATATTAAAATTGATCAGAAAAATATTTAAAAAAAAAGAATCTTTTACTAAAAATTTTATTGATCAAATTTAATTGCATTAAAATTTAATATCTTATTTTTTTTATTCTTAATTTTTTCACTTTATTATCGTCCAAAAAAATGTAAACATATGAATCTAAAGATAATAATTAATTAATGAAATCTCTTTTATGAAATCAAATTTACATCTTAAATCTCCTACCGGAAAGTTGAAAATTATAATCACAAGAAAAACAAAACATCTTTTGTTTAATCTCAGTTTAAATCGCTGTTAAATTTTTGTCATTATCACCAAAAAAAAAAATGTTTATAAAAGAATTTTTAATCAAGATATTTCAACGATAATAAATTAAATAGATTAAAATCGATTTTATGTCGACCTTCTTTATTGTTTAAGTTTTAATATATAACCTCAGTTTTGATGATAAAAATCGGTAGCCCAATTTAGAAAAAAAAAACTTTTTCTCATAAAAATGCAATTAGCAAAATATTAAGTCAAATTATATGACATCTCTATAATGCTTGGATAGAAATAATTTAAATATAATTTGTAGATTTTATTTGCGAATTTGAATTAAGGTGAAAAATAATTCCACAAATGCATTGTAGTTTAACTACAAACTGTGAAGACATAATACACACTATAAAAGGTGTTTCTTTTATGAAATTTTTTATTAAATTCATACAATTTCATTTATTAATTAAATATGCTACATTTAAAAATATGCTACAAGCCATAAACTTTTACCGAATATTTGTATAAATTTTCATAAAAAAAAATAGAGTACTATTGTTAATTATTATTATTCGAGGAAATATAAGTGATGCCTATAAGTTTAATTGAGGCTTAATATAGTATATTACGTCCAGTCTGACATCTAACATCTAACATGACACCTGATAACACTAACGTTGAGAAATTAATATTGATGAAAGTTTATATTAAATATTTTTTCAGATAATTCACATTCAAAACGAAATGACGGTTCGACTATGCTGTGATGCATGAGTTCGTAAGGAAATGGTCCAAGACAAAGTTAAATCATTTTAAGTTAACTCAACTTTATCAGTTATAAAATAAATTATTATTTAGAGGAAATTGTGGTTCAGGATCTTGCAGATTAGAAGGACCCTAATTGTAAAATAATATCAGAATATGTAAGAGTTATGCCAAGGAGCAAATCGGGATGTAGAGCTAAAAAGACGAAATATATAAGTACCATTTCTTTTGATACAATTAAATAAGTATATCAAAGTGTACTTTGGAACCTTGGAAGTACTTGGAAATACGACAAAAACTGGCAATTAACCATTTTATCTTAATGTTTATCTTGTATTATTACAATCTTCTCGGAAATTTAACGTTTGGAAAAGTAAATTAAATAGTAAAATGTACCTCATTAATATTGATATATTATATTAACAAAATATTATATTATGTAGTCCTTTTCATCACTCACCCCATAAATTTCAAAAAAAAAAATCAAATGAAATATTAAATAAAATATTTATAATAATTATTGATAGACTATAATTTTCCGGTATTATAAACTTATTTATTAAAATTAATTTCAAAATTTTTATTGAAGTGTCAGATAAAATTCTTTTTTTCTTAATTATTTCAAAATTTTCAAAATTTCTGAAAAAAATTAAAAATTAAAATATTATAAATTTCATTAATTAATTCAAGAGAGACCATAAAAACAAAAAGACTTTGTAAATGAGTCATGCATAAATTATTACAATTAATTTAAATATTTAGTTTGTTTGTTTGTTTTTTTTTTTTTCATCGATATTTTTCTGGTTATGGTCATTTTTTTTTTTATTTATTTAAAGATTTATCTTAAAGATATATATGTACAGACGATATTATATATGTTTATCATTTTATGTGATGGTTTAAATTGGTAAAATATTTAAATTAAAAATGATTTTTTGTTGTTGCTGTTGTTAATTTAATTTTGTGAATGATCATAGCAGGGGTGGTGTTTATTTACTATAATATATTTTAAAACTATTTCTATAAATGTTATACATAGATTATTATGCGGCATTAAAATAGGGAAAGTAATTTTTATTTATAAGATAAAAAAAAAAGAATTGGTTTTTTTTCTACTTCTTCTTTTTTTTTGGAAAATTAAATCAATTTTTTGTTATTTTTTTAATTTTAACATTTTTAATTGTAATTTATGTCAAAATAGAAACAGCTTGTTAGCAATATCTAGTTTCAGTCCTTGAAATTTAGATAGGAATATGAATAAATAAAATATTATTATTATTAGTTTATTTTGACTCTAGTGTACCTTTAGGCTAACAAAATATGGTGAATTAGTTTAGGTTAATACTATAAAGAGATCATTTTTAGAAAACATAATTTTGAAATAGTTATACGATAGTTTAGTATAGAAACTACTGCAACTAATATTTATTTATTTTATTCATTTTTGCTTAAGAGTTTCTATATTAATGTAATTTAAAATTTGTAAAATTTTAGTATGATTTGATTACATTAAGATAAACTGTAATATAAGAGATCATTTTTAGAAAATTCAACTACTCGACACTGTAATCGATCATAAACCCAACCAAGATATGATAGACACTCAGTACCAACAGAAAATTAGGTTTACAATTTATTTCGAATTTAATTTAGTAGAATAGTCAAAAGTATTAATTGTAGTAAATGAGATAAAGAAAGTCGCATTGAAACGCATTTTTCGTTCTACAGATCCTTTATAACCCAGTAGAATTAGTCATACACTAGTGGATTTATTAACTATAAATCCAAATTTCATCATTCTTAAAAGTATATAATGAAATATTCTCTGTTTTGCGATAGGTCAAAGAACTATTCTACTTATAATTATAAAGTCATTTTCGTGTTAATTTCGCCAACTAATAATTAATAGTTTGATAAATACATAAATTAGAATCAATGTTATAACAAATCAGACTATAGAATCTATCTTTTCGTTATTATAGACAAATATTTATAAAGCTTACATATTTCATTACATATGCCATTAAATTATATATTTTTTCTAATAATCTGTAATATATGGCCACCTTGGCATATATGTGACTCTAAATAATTGTAAAATTTCACAAATTTGATCTGCAGCTCTGAAATGTATAAAAATAAAACCAATTTTGTCAAAAGATTTGAATCAACTCATATTAGCACTCTCAGTTTGACCTTTCTGGTAATTTTACTTCAATATACATTATTACAAATTGAAAGTAGAAATATTTTTAGGGCTGAAATATATAATAATAATGACCGGTCACAGGGTTCCAAAAACCCATTATAAAATGTGCACGCTTATACATTATTCTTAAGCGTCTTAAACTACAATATTAATAACATTTACGTATTTTTGTTCTCTTATTAAGATATAAGCATTTCTGAAATAGGATTGCATTTATCTTTAAATGAAGTATATTAAACTCTAAATCTAGAAAAAAAGTATAATAAGAATAATTGTATAACCAAAAAATTGAAACATGGAATGAATAATCTGTGAATGACCGAAATGTAATAAACTGCACGCTATTCATTTAAATTTAGAAATAAAATTTAAAAATGTTTTAATGTTTTTCTCGCTTTTCATCGCTATATTCTTTTTGAACTTTTGAAACACAGAAATGCATTTCTTATTTTGGGTTCTTTTTCAATTGTTTTCTTTTTTCGCGTTCTTTTATATTAACCGCAAATTTTTTAATGTACATACACAAAATAAAAAAATAATATTGTTTTTATTTGGCCTATATATGTATACGGTATATACAAACATCAATGTTGAATGGGATAAGTTAAGCACGAGCCGTTCCCATAGTTCTTTTTTTTTGTCCATATTCGGTGTTAAAAAAATTTAAAATAAATGGCCAGGAAGATGGTTTTTTATACTTATGTTGTCGGTTTACCGATGTCATCATTAACAATGCGAAGAAATTGATATTGAAAGATGGAGATAGCTTTTTTCAGTATACTGTTAAATGGGGGCAAAAAGTGAATTTTGAAATTACTTCTATAAATTGTGTAAGTGAAATTTAATTTTGTAATATAACCACAGGCGAGTTGAAGGTGTAATAGGAATTTTACGACAAAGAAAAATTGACAATATTTAATTGGTCGTACGATCTCCTTCATTAGAATTTTATCTTTATGCCCAACAAATACAAAAAGTTCAGACCATCTGGTCTATTCAGCCCAGCTGTAAACATATATGTAATACAAATCTATTTCAGCTATTAATTAATCAAGTAACTCAAATATAATCGCTGTTTTCCAAATTCAAGAGTAGGTACCCCATTTCACTGTAACTATTCAAAAATATATTGACATATTAAAAATATTATCAATACTTTGTTGTAAACATTTTTTTTTGTATTTGTTAATTAGTTGTCATTTATTTTTTCAGTATAGATTTTAAAGCTAACAAGGTGATCGAAAATTTGTATACCATATAGAAAAAAGAGTTTTTGTATTTTATTTGCCGAATTTATATATTTAATAAATAAAATTTATATTTAACATAACACACAAAGAGAAATAAATGATATCCCATAAAAGAGTACCAATTAAAAATATAGGTCTATACTGCAACCAAATATCCCTGAGGGTATTTTCAAAATTCATCCAATACCACACCTCACCATAAAAACAACAAAAAAAAAAAGTACATGAAATGAAAATTATGCAGATGACAGAAAAATTTGAATTTTGTGTGTATATAATTTTAAAATAAAAATTTGAAATTAAGCTGCTTGGAATATTAGCCGCAAGGTTGATCTTATATAAATATACTTTTACTAGCCGTTGGGGATTAGAGGGAGATAAGTTTAGTAGTATAGATCTTGCTTGCCAAGAAGAAATTAATTCATTTAATATTGTCAAATTTCAATTCTATAATTATTTTCGTAAGAGCTGGATTGAATTGTACTTCTGCTTATTTCTTAGATAAATATATCCATCTAGTGGAAAATCCTTAAATTACCATCAAAATTATATAATTCTAAATCTTCGCATCTGTATAAAACATGATCAGAAACTGATTTCTTCCTTTTACATAAAAAAAAAAATAATTATTCTTACCAAACAGACAGACAAAAATTAGCACACAAAATATCATTTTATTTCTCCCATGAAATGCCAACCTAAAATACCAGAAATATTTATTTTTATTGGTATACATACATTTTTTTATAGTGTGAATTAAAATTTCAGTTGAACTAAAAAAAATTTATTTATAATAATAAAAATCCAATTGCAGTTTTGCGGTCATTAATTAATTATTTCACTGCTATTTTTCTACATTTTTTATGGTGTCACTTTTGTTGTCGACTTAATAGTAGTTAGGTAGATTTTTATTATTGTTATTATTATTATTATTGAATGTAATTTAAAATTAGTAATCATTATTCTTGCCTTGAGATTTTTGAATATATATTTTAAAAGTATATTATAAATTTTATTTACACCTTTTAAATATTTAATACATAAAAATTTAAGAAGAAGAAGATTTTACCTACATATACATAATTGGAATAATAAAATTTTTAAAAACTCGATGAAAACTATAAAATTACTATAGATAGATGTAATAAAAATGGTATTTTTCTTATTAAATTTTAATTTCAATTTATATGTTAATTTGAAATTTATGTACTGAAATTTAAATTAAAAA
This sequence comes from Empis stercorea, assembly GCA_949752835.1. Lineage (NCBI taxonomy): Eukaryota > Metazoa > Arthropoda > Insecta > Diptera > Empididae > Empis > Empis stercorea. The sequence goes on along the minus strand of OX457086.1, from coordinate 10,130,190 downwards.
CTTTGAAATGTAATAAATCTTTATGTTCTATTCTATTTTATAAAATTAGGAAGCTATAATTATGGACTTTATTTGAAGATTAATAAGAAGTGTAAATAAATAATTATATATCAAAATATTATGTTCATTAAATTTATAATATAGTTTTCCTCTTAAAGAAATTCTTATGGACACCATAAATTATAGACAATTTAAAAGCTATCGAATGTCATACATAAATTTGGTAAATTTTTCCATCAAGTTCAAAAAGACCCCAACAACCATTTATGTACTAAGTTGAAAAATTGCATTTGGGAGAAATTAAATTACTTAATCTATATGCCACCATTTTGAGAAACCGGAACTTCCTTAATAGTAATTTCCTTAAAATAGTTTCCCTGAAATTAATTCACCTAATTGCAGTTTCCCAAATAGTAATTTCCCGACCGAACAGTTTCCCTAAAATTTGCAATTCGACAACAGTGAAAAAATGAATGATTAGATTAGAATATTAGAATCATTAGGAAGAAATTTGTAATATTTTTCCGAGTTTTCATCTAATTGTTGTACAACATGTTTTCTAATAATTATAACGATTTTCTGACTTTATTAATCTAAATTTTTAAAAACTAATCACCACAGAAATAAATAAGTATATACGGAAAAGGAATATAAGTAACATTCATTATTATAGGTCAGTTCATAAGTAACATTCATTATTATAGGTCAGTTCAAATATTCATTAATGAATTTTATTGACATAATTTAGTATAAATTTAGCTAATTATCAAATTTACCAGTATTTTTATTATAATTTAAAAATTATCTTCATATATGGTCACATTAGAGAAACTGCTTATAGTTATGGAAATTTATTTTAGGGAAACTGTTATAAGGCCAATTATCATTAGTAAAATTGTTTAAGGGAAATTACCACCAAGGAAACTTTCCGCAAATCACCATTTTGGCGTAGATTTATTGTGAAACTCGAAAATTAATAATACAAAATATTAAAGATGGATATACATTGCCACCTGAAAATATGCAACAATTAACCAAATTCGTTATTTTGTTCCTTGTAAATAATTTTTTTATTTAATAATTTTTCAATTTATTTATCATTTATTAAATAAAATATGGGGGCAATAATCATGAATAATGAAAAATGTTATAATTTCCCTCCAAATTTTAGATATTATATAATTTTTAGGCATTTTCAATGGAAACCAAACAATCATGACTCAGAATTGACACACATCGATACTTCCTCACCAGGTATTAAATCCAAAGGTATATTTATGTTTATCCACTTTTTGCTATTACTATTATATTTAAGAGTGCACCAGTTTATATAAGTTGGGAGAATACCATAGATATCTCGATCGATTTCGACAATATCGTAGCTTTTGTTCCACAAATATTCACCAACACAGCTAGTCCTGAAAGATTGAATCCATTTGTTAGTTCTTAGATCATATACTTTTTCCGCAAATTTGTGATCAAAACAATGAACAAAATTGTTGATAATTAATGTTGCATGTGATAATTCTGGTGCATCACACGATATTATTCTCCATTTTCCTTCCCTGGGATCAAATTGATCAACTATATTAGAACGGCAGTATCTATTAAAACCCCCAAAAGCATAAATCGAATCATCTAATACAACAAAATTTAAAATGTGAATAATATTAATATAATAAATATTAAATAGAAGCTCATACCTGATTTAATTAGCCCAAACGAGTATTTACTTTCATTCATGCTTGGACCTTTACTCCATTTGCCAAAATTAAATATTTCCATTGAACCATTATTTGTCTTTCCACCACAACAATATAATTTTCCTTTAAAATTAATTAACTTGTGATGACTTCTACTTTCCATCATTGGTGGCATTGGATACAACGTTCCTGATGCTGTATTCCAGGCATTGAAATTTTTCGTATTTGACCCCTCATACATACCACCTGAAATCAAAATGTCACCTTTGTAACTGGCAGTTGCAAAACCGCCAAAATAGTTAGTTGGTTTAATTGTTCCCAAATTGGTTTTCTTCATCCACTTTGACTCATTCAAATTTAAATTGTAAATTCCTCCAAACGTAATTAAATAAATGGGAGTACTATTTGATAAATTTGTATCAAATTGAATTAACGCTTCTTCAGCAGGAGCCGATTTAGTATAGTTTGAATTTAAAGCCTTCGCTTTTTCATTTGATTTAATATAGTTTGAATTTGAAGCCTTCACTTTCTCATTTGATTTAATATAGTTTGAATTTGAAGCCTTCACTTTCTCATTTGATTTAATATAGTTTGAATTTGAAGCCTTTACATCCACATTTGATTTAATATAGTTTGAATTTGAAGCCTTCACATCCACATTTGATTTACTATAGTTTGAATTTGAAGCCTTCACTTGCTCATTTGATGTCGTATTAATATCTTGTTTAACATGACGTAATTTTTGAAACATAATACCGACGATTTTAGTTAAAAATATTGGATTACTTTGCAATATTTCGTCAGGCATTATTTCATTTGTAATATATTCATCTGATATTTTCATAAAATCCAATTTTTCAATCAATTCCATTAGATGTTTTATTCTAGAGAATCTATCTGCCCTTATCCATTTTATAATAAATTTGTACAAATCCTCTTGATCAATTTCTGAGATATCCTTAGAAGACATAATATGTTTCAACTGGAAATGGTCAATTTTATTATTTATTAGAGAAAAATTCTTATATGTAATAAAATATTCACCTCATTAGCAGTTAAATTTGAAATATTGCATTCTAAGAAGCTACGACAATTTGATTCAATAAATTTCAAACACGCAAATGTCAGCTTTGAATTAGAATATTTTACTATCGAAAATATAAATAATATTAAAATAGGTATATTAAAATTGTTCGAATAAAATTCATTAATTTACCGGAAAGTCGCCAATAGTCCAAAGAATTTACAAATTTAATATTATCAATTAAAAATTGTGCACAAAATTTCTCCAATTCCGCGAGTAGGAATAATTGTGCTTTAACGAAAATATTTGGAGCATTTTCTAATGAAACTTCTGCTCTCCCAGTATAAAAATATTCAACTAAAATGACCAAATCAGCTAATGTCACATTGTTGACTAATTCAATTCTATTTTGACGTGACAAATCACCTAAATTTCATAGATAAAGTATTTATATTTTATATATTATATTTCTGATAATGAAATTATAATCTCTCACCATTAAACATTGCTTTGAAATATGGACACGCAGCGGATAAAATATTTTTGTGAACTTTCATAGTTTTGCTATCCGTCGATACTAAAGTTAAGTCTGTGAACTAAAATTATTTATATTATTATTTGAAAATGTGATTTAAATACTATGAGATGATATTTATATTTCATACCTTCCCAGTTTTACGATATTCGTTCAATTCCTTATTTTTATGCATTGATAACAACGGATTTTCGAAGACTCTAATTGTGCCCATGTTTTTGTTTCTTTTTTGCCTTCTTCCTCTCATATGTATAGAACAATTTATTTATTTTTAATAAAAAAAGAAAATTGAATTCTGAAATGAACTAAGAACTTGTTAAGACTAATTTAAGTTTTAATTTTTATTTTAAAACGGAGAAAAATTGACTCAATACTTGAAGATAACAAATTTGTAGATAAAATAATGTTTATAGAAAAATAAAAAATAATCAATATTAAATTATCGTTAATCTTTATATAAAAAAAATTAAAGTTTATCAAATTTCTTTATCATTTAATAAAGAAAAAAGCTAAAATTATTGATTAATATAGAAATAAATGTCACTTACCAAACTTAAGTAACTTCAATACCAACTTTGTATACATTCATAAATATATTACATATTTACAACAATCATTTAATCATTTACTACTTGCAATATGTTTTTAAGGACTACTTTATATCCTAATTTGAAATACGAGTAGAGTGTAAAAATTGATTTAAATTTTCTCCTAAAAATATGCATAGAAATATAAAAAACTTTATTTTTATTGGTGTGATTTTCATAATTCAAGGAAAATATTACCAACATTAATAGTTAAGTTAGGAGAAATGAAAATCTGATAAAAAATAAGAATAAAAAACTTCATAATTTGTTAGGTTTTCAGAATTTCATAATTTGTTAGGTATTCAGAAATTATACATAGATCGAATGCACTTAGATCGAAGTATATCGTCGGTGTATAAATCAACTCGTTGGCCGTTCGATCTGATTTAATGCTGGCCCATATAGGGCCACCGTATTTCGTTTTGATAAAAATTGCAAATACTTCCTATATTTTTCCATCGATGAATTGTATATAATATCAGCAATTTAAGCAGCAATTTCTGTTCCAGTAACACGCGCTTAACAATAATACCAACTTTTATACTTATTCCATTGTAGCCACCACATTTTAATTCGATTTTTAATATATTCATCATTTTAGTAACCATTTCCATTAAATCTAGAATTCATTGCTCAAATTATCCTCTCTAAATTATTATCTTAATAATTCACAGAATTACGAAATGAAATTTAATTGAAATTAATCAGTCACTAGTTTAGAAAAAATAATTTTTGACTATGTGTAATGTTTTTAAGTTATTTATTCTTGTAATTAATTAAAATTGAATATTAATGGGAAATACATTATTTTAACAGTTGTAATGTAAATTGACTTAAGGCACATACAATTAATTTGATGGAAAGATATGATTTATATTATATTGTTTCTGGTTCAGCAAAATTTCAATTATTTATTATTAACTTGTTGTTTAACATGACGTAATTTTTGAAACATAATACCGACGATTTTTGTTAAAAATATTGGATTACTTTGTAATATTTCATCACTCATTATTTCATTTGTGATATAATCATCTGATATTTTCATAAAATCCAATTTTCCAATCAATTCCATTAGATGTTTTATTCTGTACTCTTTATCTGCTCTTATCCATTTTATAATAAATTTGTACAAATCTTCTTGATCAATTTCTAAGATATCATCAGCAGACATAATATGTTTCAACTGGAAATGATCAATTTTATTATTTATTACAGAAACATTATTTTATATAATTAAATATTCACCTCTTCAGCAGTTAAACTTAAAATATTGCATTCTAAGAAACTGCGACACTTTAATTTAATAAATTGCAAACACGCAAATGTCAGATTTGGATTTAAATATTTCACTATCGAGGATAATATTAAAATAATTTAAAATTGATCGAATAAAATTGATTAATTTACCAGAATGTCGCCAATAATCCAAACAATTTTCAATTTTAATACTGTCAATTAAAACTTCTGTACAAAATTTCTCCAATTCCGGGAGTAGCAAATATTGAGCCTTAACGAAAATATTCAGAGCATTTTCTAATGAAACTTCTGCTCTCCCAGTATAAAAATATTCAACTAAAATGACCAAATCATCTAATGTTACATTGTCGACTAATTGAATTCTTTCTTGACGTGACAAATCACCTAAATTTCATAGATAAAGTATTTATATATTTCTGATAATGAAATTATAATCTCTCACCATTAAACATTGCTTTGAAATATGGACACGAAGCGGATAAAATATTTTTGTGCACTTTCATAGTTTTGCCATCAGTCGATATTAAAGTTAAGTCTGTGAACTAAAATTATTTATGATTTAAACACTATGAGATGATATTTATATTTCAAACCTTCCCAGTTTTACGATATTCATTCAATTCCTTATTTCTGTTCCTTGATAAGAACGAATTTTCGAAGACTCTAGAGTTTGTTTTAAACATTTTGTTTTATCTTTTATAAAATCCAAATATTCTACTAAAAATTTGAAAAAATTAAATTGAATTCTGAAATGAACTAAGAACTTGTTAAGACTAATTTAAGTTTTAGTTTTTATTTTAAAACGGAGAAAAATTGACTCAATACTTGAAGATAACAAATTTGTAGATAAAATAATGTTTATAGAAAAATAAAAAATAATCAATATTAAATTATCGTTAATCTTTATATAAAAAAAATTAAAGTTTATCAAATTTCTTTATCATTTAATAAAGAAAAAAGCTAAAATTATTGATTAATATAGAAATAAATGTCACTTACCAAATTTAAGTAACTTCAATACCAACTTTGTATACATTCATAAATATATTACATATTTACAACAATCATTTAATCATTTACTACTTGCACTTGCAATAGGTTTTGAAGGACAATATCCTAAGTTGAAGTACTATAGTACAGTGTAAAAATTGATTTATATTTTCTCCTAAAAATATGCATAGATATATAAAATTCTTTATTTATTGATGAAAATTAATTTTTATAATTAATATTTAAAATAAAATTATTAATAATATGAAATACTATTTTGTAATCGTTTATCCTTTATCTGCATTCAATTACAAATTAGTCCTGGGAACAAAAATATTTTCGAAAATTTTAAATTTATAACTACTTATATGTAATTTAATGCATTGGGTTAATATTTTTGAAGGTGCTGAAAACAATTTAACTACTATTTAAAAACTCAGTAAACTTAAATCTTCATCTTTATCTGACCCGAAAAATATGAACCCAAAGAAGCTCCTTAATTATAATATACTACAAAACACTCCAATACATAATTTATTTAGGTACAAAAAAAAAATTATCTCATCTAATCGAAATCATGCGCAACAAATTAAACTGAATTTGGTATATTTCATTATTTATGTTTATACATATACCGGTTATATTTCTTCCAACTACACCTTGAAATTTATTTCATTCATTCATATTTTTCCAAGAAATACAATTTTCCATCATATAATATATGTATGTATATCCATAAATGTTTTTTCATCAGTATTCGTCCTTAAACAACAATAAAAATCATTTTGGCATATACAAAAATTATGTACTCGTATAAAATTAAGTACAGATAAAAAAACGTTATAACAAATTGAAATTTTTCACATATACATACATATACAAAATGTGAATTATAGATTTTATTATCAAGGCTTTTTTTATATATATATATATATCCTTGGCAATGTCCTTTTATTATTATGCTTATAGAAATAAATTAAGGACATTGTCAAGGATTTTGTTCAAGGAAATAATAAAAAATATTTATATTATTGAATAATTTTTTTATATTCAACAAGTTTACACAAATTTTGTATACAAATTGATTTGCGTATTAAAATTAGTGAAAAGGAATTGATTTTTCTATTTATAATAAATTATTTATGATTAATTAATTATTAATGGTATAATTAATTTCGTTAATTTTCATTTTAGAATTTCAATCGATTTTTTTTTTTAAATTACTTAAATTATTTTGGTTTTTGATTATTAGAAGAGAAGAGATGAATAATAATTGTGGTTTTATATTCAGAAATTTATGTAATCATAATGATGATCGAATACTTAAATTTTGTCATAAATTTTGTCATTATGTTAGTGCTGGACTTGTCAAGAATAAATTTCAAATTGTTTTTATGTCATTAGTTGTTGTTATCCAATTTAGAGTTTAAATTGCTCTTGCACCTTTATTAATTCTAATTTTATTGGAATATCTTTGACGTGAAAGTCTTCTTCTGCTTCTGAATAGCAAGTTGATTTTGAAATGAAATTATTTAAACAAATTTAATTAATTAATTTTGAATAATTTTATGATATTTTCAAAAATATTTCTTAACTCTTTCAGTTAATCATCAAATCTATAAAATTTGAGATATTTTATGTGACCATTTATTTATACCAATCAAAAATTCAACTCTTCTAACTATATTTTACAATATAATTTTAAATTTGTTTTAAGTAAATCCTTTAAATTTATCACAAATACAGAAAATTAGTATAAAAAATTAATTTAATACTTGAAAATGTGGTGTCAAAAATTGAAATATAAGAAAAATTAATAGAGTAAAAATTCAGAATATATATTTTTTTTACGTCACTAAAATAAAATCTATCTACTTACATAAAATGTATATAATATATATACATATATAAAGGGGATACGCATACAAATGTACCCTAAGGTAATCTCTTATTACATGCATATAAAATGACTATAAAAACGTTTCATTCATACGATGATCCCCAGGATCATTAAAATTTCTTTAGTATTCATAGAAAGCATAATAATAAATAAGTATACGAAAATATAATATAAACCCCAAAGGATAAAAACGTAAAAAAAAAGTTCATATTATTATTTATTTTCTCATACATATGTACGTTTTTTTTTCAGACTCTCTTATATAATTTATTTATTGAATTTATTATATTTAAAAAAAAAAAGGATCATGAATGAAATACGAGCCAACGCCCAAGAAACAACAAACAGAAAATTATATTTTTTAAGAATTTCCTCAAAACCAAAAAAAAAAAAGAATCAGTAAGGGAGTGAAGGGTTAAGATAAAATTCCAATAAAGTCGGTGAACGTATAATTCAGTTTATATACACACACATTTTTTCGGGCTATTTAACGAAGTGAAACTTTTTTCATTCACAAAAATTGAAACGAGAACAAAAAAAAATTTAAAATTTTTCCAACAACAAAAAAACGATGGAAACAAAAGGAATGGAAAAATCCTTCAAGGACGATATGTATATTGATTTAATGTATAAATTGTAAGTTTTATTTTTTTTAATGTGTATATGGATTCGGAATCATGATGTATTTTATATAATGCCAAAAGGACGACGGGTTATCGCATTCTGAATGATAATGTCCTTGAAAGAAAATTGGAGAAAGGGAGAAGAGTTTTCTTTTTTTTTTTTGCTTTAGTATTTTGTTGGTTAATAATTTTATATTATTTTTGCATGCCGGTAAGGACATGCGCTTATTTTTTAAAATATCCTTTTCAAACCAAAAACAAAAATTATATATGAATAAACTATTACTTATTTTCTGAAAAAGGATAAAGAAAAAAAAAACCAAAAAGCGTCGTCGTGTAGTTATATATGGAAAACAAAAATAAATATATGAAAAAGTTTTGCACAGAAATTTTATATTATGCGCTATTTTTAGAAATACCGGTTGCATATACCAGGATTTTTTTTTTTGTTCTTTTATGGTTATCCCTTTCGGTTTATTGTGTGATAAAAAATAATATGAGATTATTGTAAAAGGATATTCCGAATAATTCAAAAAAAAAAATGAATTTGAGATTTTTTGTAAAAACAATTTTTTTGAAATTAATGGCACTATGATTCAAATTGATTTGCTAAAAATTGATTTTTTAGCAAATCCTTTGTCCAAATTATATCAATTTTGAACAAAATTAAATCATAATTCCATTCTTTGGTATATTATCCAAAAATTTCATATTAACAAAATTCATGTAATGCTCCTGAACACCATTTATATAAACAGGCAATAAAGTGAAGCTGAACAGCAATTCTCCTCATATATGAATGTTAGCAATTATCGTTAAATAGATCTAATCTTATTGGAGCTGAAGGATATTCTTTCTTCCTATAAGGAAATTAACGATTTGTTGACAAATTTTAAATTTGTTACGTAATTATTGAAAAATGAAATATCAAAATTTTTGATGGTATATTAGGGAATTACTTCATTTTACCAGTCAATTTCATATTATAAATGGAAATATTCAAACTATTGCGTTAAAAAATTTATTCAATGTCATTTCATCTTGTTTATACTTAAAAGATTTTATTAATTCTAGTAATTTTTAATTATTCACATAAATATATAATGTTTTAATATCATGTATACATAATTTTCCAGTATTAATAATCCTAATTAAAAAAATAAAATAAATTTTCATATTTATATCTACAAAACAAATTTACTATCTTTATTATTATTAGTCTTATAAAATATATTGTTGTTTTTCAATATTATATTATTTTCTATCTATAATTGCATAGCTACAATTAATATTTCTAATTTATAAAATTATTTAGTAGACCAAAAATAGTTCTATTTTTTTAATATTTATTATATCACACAAATATCTCGTGATTTTGATATTTAAAAAGGCAACAACAAGAAAAAGAGTGCAAAGCAAAACATTTTTATATACAACAACAAAATAATTATGTACAACAAAAATATTTTCAATTTAACATTATGCTGGTATGACGTCAGTAATTGTGACGTAAATTCGTAACAAAAAAAATAGTATCCTTATCTACACCATATAGAAAAACACATTTACATATATATAAAAGAAAAATTCTACTGAATGAATTGTGTTTCGTTTTTTTTTGTGTAAAATAAATGCAACAATCTTTAATTGACTGCGCATGCTTTTACATAACTTACATAAGCTTCTTTTATGGTTATACATAAATGAAGAACCAAAAATTTATATACGTAAATGGAAAAAAAATGGTATATAAGCTTTTAAATTTATTGTACTGTGTGTTCTTTTGAATTATTTTTTTTATGGATGAAAATTATTAAATGGATTTTTACTTTTTATTATCCTCGAAACAAAATAAATGAAAGTGTAAATATTAAATTAAGAATTTCTATTTTTTTCATATTAAAATTTAAGAAAGTTTAGTACGAAAAGGTTTACAATTTAGATCTTGGGTTCTAAACTTTTTCCCAAAAAAGAGAAATCGTTCAAACAAACAACAAAAATGAATTATATAGTAAATTCTTAAACAATTTCTTATCAAAAAGAAATAAAATCTTGTATAGAAATTATGCAAAAACTTGCACCAATAAATTTGGCCACCAGATATTTGTAATTAAATAAATTTTAAATTTTGATCCTTTCCTTGAAATTATATCCTGATTTCAGCAATGGATCAATGAATCACTGAATGGCCATAACTTATTCAATCCTATGTATGTAATATTGGACCAATTCTATTCTATCAATTCTATTTCTATAATAAGCATAATTTAACTAACAGGATGTAGTTTTATTTGCCTCGGTCAGTTCAGTCAAAAAGGTAAATGGCATATTCTTATTACTCTGTTTCAGAGAATTCTTCAAAGTTTCGTCCTTTTACTTTTGCAACTCACAACGACACTTCACATTATGGATTATGCTATACAATTAATTTATACAACATGTTTTATTTATGGCATTTGAAAATGATAATTCAGATATCTGCAATAATTAGTCTCAATATTCAATATATATTATAATGATAAGAGGATTTTCTACTAAAAACTTTTAGGAAAATATATATCATTTTTTTATTCAATTAAATTTCTATAAATTCAAAATTATTTAAAAATTAAATATAAATTAAATTATACTCTAACTTATTGGGCCTTAAAAAAATCCTAAAAGGATTAATTCGTTAATTGGCCTTACAAAACTTTAAATAAAAATAATAAATAAAATTACTAACTTTAATTTAAATTATCATAGGACACAAAAAATCTTTTCTTCATAAATAAAATTATTGGTTTTAATAAATTTAACGATTTTTCAAATATATTTCCTAAAATAAATAAAAGCTTTTATCAAAAACAAAAAAGCTAAAATTTTATACATACTTTTTCACATTCCTCAATTATTTCAACAACAACTTGTTGGACTTTAACCAAAATATTCCTATATAGTGAAGAAGAAAAAAACCTTATTATAAATCATATGTTTTATGTATATACAAGAATGGTATGAGTCCATCAATGAAGCAGCTAGAGTACAAAAGTAAAAATTATAAATTTTTATGAATGGGTCAAAAGAAAAATTATTGGTTACTGCGCAAAGTAATGTCAAAGATTTTATATTATGTACATTAATTTATGTATATGTATATATATATGTACATACATATATAATCTAAATGGGATTTTTTTTTGTCAGTTAGAGTACATAAAATTAGTAATTTATTATTATAAGTCATGTTAATAAGCTAGTGACGTCAAAAGGTATATATGTATAATCAATTTGTTTTCATTTAACATAAATACAAAAGAAAATTTAAATTTTTCTTAAATCTATAATTTTAAATAATTTTAGGAAAATTTTTCTAAATTTTCTTTTCTATTTTTTTTTTTTTTTTCATTATTATATATTTTTGTAATCATATTATTAATTTATTTTAAAAAAAAATCATTATTGATTTAAATCCTTATTTAGAATGTTAAGTATTAAAAATAATTCAAAATTTCTTAGTATTTATTTATTTATTTATTTATTATTATCTCTGAAATTATATTAAGACGCCAAAAAAAAAAAAACAAAATTAAATAAATAATAATAATAATAATATCATTTTTTTTTTTTATTTATAATTTTACGTAAATACGTAAAGCTCTTCTTATAGAATTGATAAAAGAAAATTATCCTTTAAATAAATTATGTAAACAAGAAAGAAAGAAATAAAAAACCTGAACACTATGGAAAATCAAACAAAAAAAAAAAAAAAAAACAAATTCAAGTCGCATTTTATTTAATAAAAAAAAAAAAAATACTGTAAATAAATTTAAAAGGATATTTAGTTAAGGACAGATTAGTTTTATAATTAATGGGATTTTTTTTTAAGTGTTTGTAAAATTTTTACATCGCATTTTATACTTTATAAGTTTTCTTTGAAAGTATTTAGATTTACGGCAACGCCAACTCTCGGAATAAAAATATAAACTAATTCAGTAAGAATTTTCTTTTAATATTAAAATTTCATTTTCATATCTATATATATATTAGTATTTGTCTATTTCTTAGGACGCCTATTAATCAATTTTGGATAACAATTTCCGTATTAAAATATAATTTTAAAATCGAAAATTGTAAGGAAAATTACTATCAGTAAATTGGCGGATAATTAACTATACATATATCCGCCGCTACCTGGCACAAAAATTTTAAATTTATATCTAGAGTCCTGAATCAAAAAACTTTAATCATTAAACATATACATAAATCATAACAAACAGACGACAGACAAACTGACTGAAAAATGTTTGTTAAATCAATTTTGTTTGAAAACCGTTTGGGTAAAAAACTACCCGTAAAATGAGAATAATAACAACAAAACGGAAAAAAAGAGGAGACTTAAACAAATATATTATTTAGTTATATTAAAAATAATAAGATTTCTAAAAATAAACCTTATATTGTGCCTTTTTTCTATAAAAAAAAAACTGTAACACAGCTAAAAATAGAAAGTTAATTGGTAGAAGGCATGGAGGTAATTTTTCTACCTAAACGAGACAAATTTTTAACAAAACATACAAAACACTAAAAATATCAAACTAATTGTATTAAGTATATTTTTATATTATTTTTAATATTTTTTTTGCCCATGATTTTTCATTTAGTTAATTTTACATTTTTTTTCTGGAATTCTAAAAATAAAACTAAAATCAAAAAATAAAAATAAAGTTTTTATATTATTATAGAAACTATAATTAAGAATATGGAAAATTAATGAGACAAGGTTTTGCGTAATCAAAAGGAGAGGTGTGACTGGAAAGTTTTAATAAAATTATGTAAATATTTGGAGGCGAAATAAAGAATAATTTTTAAAAGATAAACGCAAAAAAAAAAACAAAAAATTTCATTAAAAATTTAGGTGAAAATTGAATAACTCCTATATTTTCTTTCAAATGATATATAGATATAGATAGAATAGTTAATTGATTTTAAATTGTTGTCATATTTATCCAATAGATGGCGTAGTTATATAAACATTTATATAGCATTTTCCGGTCAAATTCGATTTTTTAATGTTCAAAATCGTCTTTTTATTTTTATTTTTCAAAAGAAAAAGACGAATTTGAACATTAAAAATACGAATTAAAAGAGCTGAATGAGCATTTTTATTTAATTACGCCATCTATTCGATAAACATGACAACAATTTAAAATCAATTTAATTATTTGAAAGAAAATATAGGAGTAATTAAATTTTCACTTAAAAATATTTCATTATCCTTTTTTTAGTTTTTCTTTTAAATATTTAATCAGGATAATAAAAAATGATTTAAATTTACAAAATTTAAAGTGTACGCCTTATATAATTGAAAATTTTTTTGTATATTTCATTTAATACTACATATACATGTTTATTTTAATTAAATTATTGATTAAAAATTTTAAAGGATTTTATAATTTAAATAAAATCTTTTAATAAATTAACCATAAAATACTTTACTTACATATATGTAAAAAAAAATTCATATAATCCTTTCACCAAATTTTCACCTACATGAACATAAAACAAACTTTTTTTTAACATAATTTTTTTTTTTGTTATTTAAATTTTATCAAAAAAAAAGTTTTTCCTATCAAAAATCGTAAAAAAAAAAAAGAAATTCAACAAAACTTTATGAAAAAAAATATTTTGCATAAGAAAAATAAAAATACGCCTGCACTAAAACAAAGATAATTTTGTATCGATTCTCCCGGCTTATTATCCTTGAAAATTTTCCATTAAATTTACTTTTTCCTTTTGTTTTTTTATTACGCCCCAATTGGGATTTACAAAATTATAAGGTAATTTATTTATTTTTTTCAAAATACCGTATTAACAAATATTTTTCATTCATAAAATTCATTTAATTGAAATTTTCATTTTCGGGGAAAATTTTCGAAATGTAAATTTTTCTTTTCATACCCCTATGCAAAATTTGTTTTTATCAACCCCCCCCCCCCCCCCCCCTACTTTTAGTCTTTTTCAAACTGCTCGAAAAAATTTCAATGTATTTGAAATAATTTCATTATTTTTTGCCCCTTTTAAATTTTTTTATAAAAAAAATTTATTGATTTTTATTTTCTCTACAATTTTTTTTGCCCTTCCTCAATGTTAAGGCTGTTTTTTTCCCTTACCAAATGTCCACGAACTTGACAATGAAATGAGAATTTTGTAGGTATATATAAAATTTTTGGTTTTTTTTTTTTGTCGTGTTATCTTTATATCCCAGACCCAGGAATACAACTTTTACTATAATATGTACATAAAAAGAAAAAGTAAAAAAGAGAACGAAATAGGTTTTATGTTGTATATATCTGATGAAGTATATAGAAAATGCTCAAGGTCGTTATTTGGGAAAAAAAATTTCATTCATAAAAATTTCTATAAACTCCCATTTTGTTTTTGTATGTACATAAATCAGTTTTTCCCAGCTTTTTCTTTTATTATTTTTTTAGGCTTGTTTGATGATTATACAACTTTTCCGATTTTCTTATTGTATGATAAAAATTTGTTGTGTATATATGCTTTTTTTTGGGAAAGGATATTTCATAAGATTTAAGGAGTGCCATTGTTTGTAAAAAGATTTAGGTACATATATTTTTTATGTCTTTATAAAGGAAGAAAAGTTTATTAAGCTAATAAGGAAATTTTTAACCAAATTTTTTTGAAATTTAGAAACGTGACATTTAAATTTTTTTAAAAGGTTTTTATCGGTTTTTTTTTTGTAGGGTTTTCTCTGTTTGTTTAAAGATTTTGAAAACAAGATTTATACAACAGTTTTCTGTTAAATTTTTAATTAAAACATTAATAAAAATAAGAATTTCTAATATAGTATAAATTAATTGCATATATTTAGGAGTATTTAACATTTAATTAACCTGTTAAATATTTACATTAACAGAGCATTTATTACATTTTACATTGAGAAGTAAAGGAAACACGAAATTAAGGAAATTGACTAGATTAAATGGCATATAAATTAGACGAGATAAAATGATGGCATATAAAAATCAACCCTAATCAATAATTTAAATAACCACCTAAAATTTCATACAAACCATTTAGGAAGGAAGAAATTTTATAATATACATAGGTACATTTTTATTTCTGATAAACAAAAATTTATAAAATTTAATTAGTTAGAATTGTTAGGGTTGAAATTTATCTCTAAATTTATGTAATAATTACATGGCATTCTTTATATTAAAAAGAATTTAAGAAGAATTATTTAATTTAAAATATAATTATTAATAAAAAATAATTTTCAATATTCCCAAAAAACTTATATATAATCTAAATAGATTTTTTCCTTTGAATTTTCCATTAATTATTTAAATTACAAATTTCAATGAAATTTTTAAAACTTTCTACCACAAATTTCTATATACATAATTACGAAATTTTAATTTTCTCAACAAAAAATTATGTAACTTTAGAAAAAAAATAATCAGAAAATCAATGTGTATACAAACGCAATATTCCAAAACAAAAACAAAAAAACATTAAATAAATTCAAATTAAATAATCATTTTAATTTATTTAACATAAATTTTCCCTTTTTTTACTAATTTTTATTAAATTCATTTAAATTTACTGAATTTTCAATTATTATAAAAAATAGCTTTAGTTATTTGTCCATAGCACCGCAAAAAATTTAAAAGCTTTTAAGTACATATTATTTATACATAAAATTCAATATGGTGAACATAATATGATGTTGTTTGTTTATATATAAAATTTTTTTTTTTTAAATATTATTACAATCATTTATAATATTATTAAATATTGTTTTTTTATGCCGCAACATAATTTAATTTTCATGTTAATATACCTACGTAAAAATAATTTTCCTATATAATAAATGAATGGGAATATCGTAAAAGGTTAAACAGTGCCGCACGAAAAATATATATAAAGGTCATGGTTCACTCATAAAATAATAATAATAATATTAGTATACCATCTAATAAAATTTTGGTATAGAAAAAAATCATTTAAATATAAATTAGTCCTGGATAAATTTTCCCCATTACATTTTTAAACAAATTTAATTTTTTTTTTAAATGTAAAAACTTCAACTACACGATGGTATGGTATGACATTTAATGTATTGCAATTTTACCCACCACTAATAATAGTTTAAAAAAATTTTATGAAAATTTCTAAGAATTTTTATGTAATGCATTTAATAATTTAATCTTATATACATATATATATATATTTTTAAAAAACTAAATTTTTTTTATTTTTTACAAAAAATAATTTTAATTTCGATATAAATCTAATCCTTTTTAGCTTTAAAAGGATTTTTGTTTTTATATATAAAATTTTATATACAAATATATAAATGTGGGTAGTAAAACATTGGAATTTAAAAGAAGGAACCAATAAAACTGAAACACATAATTGAAAAAATAAATAAATAAAAATAAAAAAAAGCATCTGGGAAAATTTACTATTATATTTACATATCAAGATTCATAATAATATATACATAAATGTTTATATTCTCTAATGGGGAAAAGGAGGAAAAATTGATTTATAATGAATTTTCTTTTTTATGAATGGAAAAATCATTTCTGATACTTTTAAAATGTGTTAGTACTTTGTAATCTCTTCTCTTACTACTTTTTTTTTTTTAAAAAAGTATGTTAATTGTATAAAGCTTAAAATTTTAAATCCATCTTTTAAAAAAATTGAGTTTTAGAGTAAAAAATCATTTGATGGATTATATATTGTATGTTTAATTGTATAAATTGAAAACAAAAAAATAACTCATCAGGAACTGTTGAGGGTGTACACGTACACGTATCTAGCTAGGATAGGGTAATTTATATTATTATAATAGGATAAATTTTGTATGTAGGTAGATAAAATTTATGTTTTTATGGAAAATTTTTTACACCAATTTTATGGTATTATAATATATTAGAATTAGATAAATTCCTATTATTATTAATTTAATTTCGCATTTTATATAATTTCTAGGCATTTTGTGTATAATACTTTTAGTTCTGAATTAATCAAAATATCCTAAATAAATTATCTAATTGTTATTTGGAATAGCTTATATGCCATTAATTTATTTTCGTTCCAAACTATATTTTGATTTCAATTGGTCACTCACTAACACGTAACTAGTTTTGCCCTTTATACAGAATGCCTAGACATTTTATAAAATGTGAAATTATACACAATATGGAAATTTGTCACTGCAATAATAATACATAATGTAGGTAAGGTACCTACGTGTATTTTGCCACGTGTGCATATATCAACAATAAAAAGGACACAATTTCCAAGAATAATAATTTGAATTAAATTATTTTGTATCCTGGATGCTGGTTGCAATAAAATAAGACAATAATATCATTTACCACCTACATATTACTACTATACGTATATAATAAGATATTTGATTTTTATTTGAATTATATTAGAGAGTATTATTTTTTATTATTGTTATTATGTTTTAATACGGAAACCAATAAATTATTTTCCTATAATATATTGTCTGATTTCATTTGTGTGCTTTTAAGAGTATAATATTTAATTTATAATTTGTATTTTTGTTGTTGTTGATGTTGTTATCCTTACTACCTTACTACCTACATTTATAAATTTGAATAATATTTTTTCTGTTTGTTTATATTTTTTTTTTTATTATAGATTTTATTTAAAATTTTAAAGAAGAAGAAGAAAAGTTGTTTTAAGCTTAAGGAAATTTTTTAAATATGCAAAAATAAAATAAAATAATAATAATAATTTTAAAAAGAGATTTGTAAATTGAAAAAAATTTACAATAAATATTTAAATTAATTACAATTTTTTTTTGGTATAATTTTATATTTAACTTTTTATATATTTGAATTTTCGAAATTGATAAATTTACCAATGAATGTGCTAAATTTTGAATTGATAATATCATTTAAAACTTATTAATTTTTAATCATATCTCGAAATGAATCAAATTAATTTACAAGTCAAAACATAACTATAAAATATATTATAGTTTTATATTTTAGTATATATTATAGTTTTTTATAAAATAAAATTTAATAATTGATTTGAAAACAGCATTGGGAAACAAATTAAAAGTATTATATCTACCATTTTTTGAAAAAGATAACCGATTATCCAATCATGTCTCAAAATCGATGACCAAGCCATATATGTAATAGCCTTTGCTTAGAGTACTGGTTGATTGGTATCAATCAACACCAACTCTAATATCAAATTTGAAGTCAAAACTTAAAATTTACAGCACATAATTAAACAGAAAATTTACTTTGCTAATATATTTTGCTGTTTTATAAAATCTAAATATTAATTTAGTGTCAGCATATTAGACTTGATGGCTAACATTTTTCCACGTTTGAATTATATTTTATTACTTAGAATGATTTAAAACTAAGTCAGCTTAGAACCATAAGAATGTCTCGGCAGTGAATCGAATTTATGGCCTTATGAAATTCAGAATAGTATAATTTTTAAACTAAACCATTACCGGTCTTATATCTTAAATTAGACCTAATCTAAATTTCGTATATTTTATTTGTATCAAAAGAACAAAAAATTCAAATTATATTTAAGTAAAATGAAATTTATTATCATTATAATATTTTTTCTTCACTATATTATAAAGGCATTCTTAAAATTATTTATTTTTAAATTAAATGATTATATATATAAAATTGATTTCTGCTTCTAGATGGCTTCCATAATATTTATAAAAATTCAAAAATCATAATATAATTAAATTTTACACAAAATTTATATAAATTCTAAAAAAAACTTAAAAATATTAAAAAAAAAATTAAAATGATGTTATTAAATTCCACAAAATCGAACGCAATTACAAAGCAATGAAAAATCAATAATATTCCTTAAACCATTCGGAAGGAAACTGCTTACAAATTTACTATACTAAAATTATTTTTTTTTGTCATTTATAAAAAAAAATAGTTCTTATTATACACAAATTGTTAAGTAAAATAGAGAAAAAAAAAATATACCAAACTTTGGTAACCTAATTGATTATTTACAATTAATTATCTGATTTAATTTAGTTTTTATTTTATAAAATCTTTAAGAGAAAAAAAAATTATTATTATTATTATCATAAAAAAAAACACATAAATTATAAAACTAAATAATCAGACTTCTAAATTAAAAACAAATAAAAACTTAAAAAAAAAATACCAAAATTTCTAAAATCATGATGTTGTTGTTGTTGATGTAATTGTTGATGCTATTGGTAAATCTTTTTCATCATTTAAAACACTTTGTATAGATGGTTCACTTTCAGAACGTTTATGTGTTCGACGTAATGAATTTGTTGTATTGTTATTAATTGTTATTAAATCATTTGTAATATTATCAATTTTATTACTTTCTTGTTGTAAATCTGGTACACTACGTGCTAAATTATTATCATCATCAATATCATTATCAATTTGTAATTGATGATTATTATTTAATACTTTTTCATTTAAGCAAACATCATCTAAATCAACATCAGAATTTGAAAATAATGCTGTTGCACCTAATATTGAATCTGGTAAATTATTTGTTTGTTGTTGTTGTAATGTATCATCAATATTATTACCATTATTACAATGTAATTTTATTGAATTTATTAATAATATATTTGATTCTGGTACATTATCAATAGTATGCGCACGTTGTAATTGATAATTATTAGTTGATGTTGATGTTGACTGATCAATTTTATTATTTTGATTATTATTTATATTTAAACCAATTATTGATGAGTTTGTATTACTATTTGTTGATGATGAACTAGTACTATTTGTACGTGGTTTTTGTTGATTTATATTTATTGGTGAATTTTGTATTATATTTATACCTGGTATATTTGTAATTGGTGTAATACCAGTTACAGAATTTGGTGTTGAATTAGCTTTTTCATCTTGATGTTGTTGCATTAAATCACATGCTTTACCTAATGCATGAATTGTATTTAATATACGACAAACCATTAATGTTATATAAATAAGTAATGCTAATATAAAAGCAGCTACATTATCAAATGATATTGCTGTATATACAGCTTTTATTAATACAACACTTAATGGAAATGGTATAAAACCCATTCGACGTGCTACTAAATCAGAATGATCAGAAAATGCATGTTTTTGACGGGTTTGTGTCATATCATATGCTAATGATATTGTATATTCACGATAAACATCAACTGGTAATTCATTAAAACGTGTTATAAATGCATGTTTAACCCAATCAATTAATATCTAAAAATATAGAAAAATAATAATCAATGTTTTATTCACATCAAAATTTAAATTTTAAATATTAAAATTTAACAAAAAAAAATTAAAACTAAAACAAAAGAGTACAAAACTTTTTACCTCTGTTATTAGAACATAACAACAATCCGGTAATAATACATAAAATTGTTCAATACTCCAATTAAATTCTTTCATTGTTTGTATAACAACAATAAATAATAATACACTTAAATGAAAACGTTCTCTAACATCACTACATGTTAATTGAAATAAATTATTTTTATCAAATTTTTTAAATACAGCTCCTTTCAATTCAACAAAATTATTTGACATCATAATTGTTAATAATCCTTTATTATTTGAATTAACAGCAACATTTAATGTAGTTGCTTGAAACATTATTAAAAAACTATGTAAAATAACATAAATTAATGCAAATAATATATGTGGTATTAAACCAAAATGATCACGTTTTTTATTTCTTGGTTCTGTTGCTGTCCAAAATAATGCATCAATTGTATCCTGACCAAATGCTGATAATAAACGATCACCAACTTCTAACATATTATAAAATATATATAATTTTATAATTGATTGAGTTTTTATTATATGATAAACACGATTTGTATCAACTGATAACATTAATATACTACAAATTATCCAAATTGAACCTTTTAATAAATCACATATTTCAGCTGGTGTTAATAAACGTTGTGTTCGACGACGTAATCCAAAACAATTTGCAATTGGACGACTTATTAATGCCCATAATGCTAATATATATCGTATTGGTAAAAATGTATGAATATATAGAAATGAATCAGCACATTGTATAACACCATAAGTCATAAATTTTTCAACTTCTCTTGGTATTTTCATAAATGAATAAATCTTTTGACGTCTAGCTGAATAACGTTCTTCATCATGTTCAAGTATATAACCGCGAGTCATTTCAATTTTAAGAAAATCAAAAAATGATGGTGATTCTGAAAATTGAAATTTACTTAATATACATTTTTTTTTTGTTATTAAACTAAGAAAATAAATTTATAACAATTTAAAGTGTTAATAAGGTCAATCTTTGTTTATTTTTATGGTAAAACAAGAACATAATATTAAATTAGATTATTAGAATACATACAAAAAAAATTGTAATAATAATTACCATCTTTTTTATTATCGTTTTCTTCACCGGTAATATCACCATTTCGAAACTTTCTCCGATCATGAGAATCCTCAAAAATATCATCAACTCGTCCTGCAAAATTCATATCACCACGAAAACGTAACTTTTTCGATGATGGAGTTGTAAAATTCGACATTATTATTAAATTTTTATCGAACCAAGTCCAACAAGAAAATCAAAATAATCATACAAAAAAATAATAAATGTTCACTTTTGACGGTTCGGCTTGACATTGAATTATGCGAATGAAAAATGATGTCAGATGTTAAACAAAGTACTAGATTTTCCCTATTAGTATAATTTTATGTTTTGGAGCTGATACTAGTATTTTATCGGAACTTCGATTATTATAATTTCTTTACAACATTTTAACAAAGTTATACACATTTTCTAGTTGCTCAACAGGCTTATTCGAGCTTGGGCTACCCTATCCACAGTACATTGTAATTGGAAACCTTTTGGTCAGTAATTAATTCACAATTGCACCCAACCCCCAAGATTCTTGTCAATCTATAAATCTTACTACTAGGAATAGGAAAGCGGATCAAAATTCATATTTCGCCCGCTTTCTCATATACCTGAGTAAAATACACTCCTCGTAATATTCTTATTAGTACCATTTACACGATCAAATAAAATCAATATTTTATTTGAATGACTCATCCATCAAATAAATTTGAACGTGTAAATGGTCCATCCAATATCCTATCAAATAAAATCTCAAATCAAAATATATCTTGTTTATTTCAAATAAATTTGTCAAATATGACTTCACGTCAAATAGATTTGATCGTGTAAATGCTTTTCGCTTGTATTTTGACAGATTTTTCATCAAATAAAATTTGATTTTATTTGATAGTGTAAATGCAAAATGTTTGACAGCTTCATTTAACAGCTTTTTTCATCAAATAAAATTTTGATTTTATTTGATCGTGTAAATGTAAATGGTACTATTCATACGTAACAAAAGTTTCGTATTTATTTATTCATTCGTAAGTTCGTTTCGAATTCAAAAATCCGAATTCATAGGCAAATTTCTTATTGGAAAGCATTATAATAATATTCAAATGCCGCAAATACAAAAAAAGGACACAAAACTATTTGTCACCCTCTGTTGTCAAAAACAGCTGAATTTTTTTAATTGAATGCTGAAGTAAAATTCTAATTGCATTTTTTGATAAGAAAAATATTAATAAATTCACTTAAATTTAATCAACATTAGTTAATTGATTAGAATTATAAAAATAAAATTTTTGTGGTGATAAAATGAGCGAAACAGATGAAACCAATTCAACTGAAAGTAATAATGTAAAAATTATAATAATTGGTGCTGGTATGGCTGGTTTAGCAGCCGCTAATCATTTATTACAAAATGGAAATGATAATTTTAAAATTATTGAGGCACGTAATCGTATTGGTGGCCGTATAATATCAATTCCATTGGACCAACAAAAGGTATTTTAAAAATTTACTTAACTCATTTTATTTATTATTGTTTATTGTTATATTAAGACAAAATTATTTAATAATTATAAAGTTATGTAAGATTTTTTTTGCGGCGTTTTCCAAAAACAAGGTCACCAACCGAATTGAAGGATTTTCAAGAAAATTGTTTTCATCTTGATAATATTTTGTAAATATTTTGTAAATTAAAATTTTTCCTTGTTTACTTTTTTTCAATAATTTTAATTGCACAAAAAAATTTCAATTGATAAATGAAAATGTATTATTTTAAAATGATGTCATAGGAAAATTTAAACCTTTAAATTATGACTAGAAAACCTTGACCTTACAATAAAAAATAATAATTGATTATTCATAATTTTAATTATTTTTATTCGTTTTTTTTTTAGATCGAATTAGGTGCTAACTGGATTCATGGCGTTCTTGGTAATCCAATATTTGAACTAGCTATGAAACATGGTCTAGTCAGTGTTGTAAATATACCAAAACCACATCATGTTGTTGCAACAACAGAACATGGTCTACAAGTACCATTTACAATATTACATGAAATTTATGAAGCATATGTTTGTTTTTTAAGACGTTGTGATGAATAT
The DNA here is from genome assembly GCA_949752835.1 of Empis stercorea. NCBI lineage: Eukaryota > Metazoa > Arthropoda > Insecta > Diptera > Empididae > Empis > Empis stercorea. Next base: position 10,106,035 of record OX457086.1, on the reverse strand, counting down.
TTTTTATGCCAATATAGTCCACCACCAGATATAAATAGTGTTGGTGAACATATTAATTATGAAATTGAAATATATTTAAATACAGTAGATGATCCAAAAGAAAGACATTTAAAAAAAATGATATTTAATTGTTTATTAAAACGTGAAACATGCATAACTGGTTGTCATAATATGAATGAAATTGATTTACTTGAATTAGGTAGTTATACTGAACTACAAGGTGGTAATATTATATTACCAACTGGTTATAGTTCAATATTAGAACCAATGTGCACAAATTTACCAAAAAATTCAATTATTACAAGTTGTCCAATTAAAACAATACATTGGAAAAGAAAGAAAACACATAGTGGTTTAGAAACTGTTGATGAACATTCGGAAAATGATGATGATGATAATAATTCAGATGATTCTGATAAAACAGTTACAGATTATCCAATTGGTGATAATAATAGTGGTAATGATAATATTGAAAATCGTGGTCGTAGTAATAGTAAATCACGTGGTAATTCATTTGATAGTGGTAATAATGATAATGATAATTCAATTCGTATAACATGTGAAGATGGTAGAATATTTTATGCTGAAAATGTGATATGTACATTACCATTAGGTGTACTTAAAGATAATATAAAAACATTATTTGATCCAGAATTACCACATTATAAACAAGAATCTATAAATAATTTAATGTTTGGTACTGTTGATAAAATTTTTTTAGAATATGATAGACCATTTTTAAATTCAGAAATTAGTGAAATTATGTTATTATGGGATGATGAAGAATCACATACAATGTGCCCAGATAAATGTACAAATGAATATTTAAATAAAAATTGGTATAAAAAAATTTATTCATTTGCTAAAATAACAGATACATTAATATTAGCATGGATATCTGGTAAAGAAGCTGAATATATGGAAAGTTTATCACATGATATTATAGCTGAAAAATGTACAGAAATTTTAAGAATTTTTTTAAAAGATCCATTTGTACCTAAACCAAAAAGATGTGTTTGGTAATTTCCAAAATTTTATAATAAAATTATTTGTAATAAAAATATTATTTTAGCACAAGTTGGAAAACTCAACCATATACAAAAGGTTCATATACATCAATACCAGTTGGTGCAACACAAGAAGATATTGAAAATGTATCCCAACCACTTTATTCAAATCCTAATCAAATTAAAGTAAATTTTATTAAATAATTTTATATATGTATTACAAATTGTAATAATAATTTATTTATTTTTAGCCATCAATTTTATTTGCTGGTGAACATACCCATTCCAATTTTTATTCTACTGTACATGGAGCATATTTAAGTGGTCGAACAGCTGCACAAATTTTAATAACATCAGATGAACCTGAAGAAATTATATTAGAATCTGATAGTAGTGATTTAAGTTCATGGATTCAAGGAATCGCATTAGATTAGATTAATGACAAAATTGTATTTATTTTTTATGTAATGTATTTAATAATTTTTTTATATAAGAAAATCTTTCTGTTTTTTTTAAGAGACACAAATTAATGCAATTTATTTTAAGTTCTAATATATAAAAATTTAATTAATTTATTTATTCAATATTGTTTTGATTGTAAGCTTAAAGTAGAAATAAGAAAGTAATAGTAAAGAAATTTATATTATTGAGACAGTAAATCAATTTGTTAAAAAAAATTTATTTTATTTTTAATTTATTAATAAAAAAGGTTTGAAAATAAAAATTAAAATAGAAAGTAATTAAGTAATTAAAATATTTAAAATCATAATAATATCCTCAAATGCTAATTTAGCTTTTTTTCTCAATTGCATTGTCTTGTTTTTTTAGTACATATTATTATTTTCTATAAATTTGACGAAATCTCTGATATTAAAAGTTTTAAACAACATTTCTAGTCTTAACAATTATATCGTGATTATCACCACAAGGGCATAATAATATTAAATAAAATCACCACACAATAATTAAAATATATATTATAAAAAAATAATAATTTATAAATATAAAAAATTATAAAATCAAATTATATTTTTATTGTTTTTAAAATTTATATTAAAGAAATTAGCTAATTTTCAAAAAAATATAAAATAAATTTAAAAAAAATCAAAAATTGTAAAGCTTTTTATTTATGGCATACAATTATCGGTCCGAGTCCGACAAAATAAGTACTCAGCAGGACAAATTTGATATTAGATTAGAACGGCAAAATTTTAAATAAACGACAGATTATAGCAAAAAAGTTTGTATTTTAAGGCAATATCAAAATATTTAAATTAACTTAATATTAAATTCGTTATTTGTCGTGACAACATAATTAATCGTGTTCAATATTTAATCGTGGAGCCATTGTCATTCTAAAAACATAATTTGTTGTGCCAATACATTTTCCTCATTATTTTTTTTATTAAATTCGTTAAATATTGGAATTCTATAAGTTGAGTGGATTATTTACTATTCTGTAATATTGGGCTGAGTAGGAAAGAAGATGAAAAACAATAAAGAACTGGCTTAGTCTTAGAAATCAAATTCTCTTGAATATGTAAATTGAATTAAAATAGTTTTATCTTGTATAAATGCAGAGAAAATTAATCTGCTGAACAAAATTATCTTGTACATTTTATATCTAATATAAAATTATACTCAATATCCTAAGTGAATTAAAATTGGTCCATTTCTCTGTTTTATTGCATTGGTTTAGGATACTTTTCCTTTTAAATGATAAATATTTTATTTCATTAATATATATAATTTGAATTCATTTAAAACACTCCATTAAATCGAAAAAATTAACAGGCGTCAATTTAACTCAACTCCCTTTGTAATTTTATTCTAACTACGCCCTTGTGCAAAATAAAATTCTCTTACTACAAAAATTGAGTAAAAAACTCAGAAAAAATTTATATTTTAATTTTATTTAAGAAAATGAGATGAAGAATTTTTAATTTCCCCCCTTAACTTCATTCTAAAATAAAACGCGCGAGTGTCAAGTTTACATTTTATTTTTTGATCATAATAATAAAAAAAATTGTCTTACATAAAAAATCTATAAATTGTTTAACTATTTAAAAACAAATCTTGTTAAATATTTTAATTTTTGTGGATAAACTAATAATAATTGACTAAAAGACGAAAGTTATTAAATTCTAAGTTCAAAGTGCATTTTTTATTTCTCTTAAAATTAAATTCTGAAGAAAAGTTTTTTTTTTGGTTTTATTTTTGTTTTTTGACATTTTATTTTATTGGTTAAGTTTGTTGTATGTGTTAATTTTTGTTTTTCGTTATGAAATTGAAATTCTTCTAAAATCCTTAAAACTTAAATAACTATACAGAGAGAAAGACAAGCAGACAAGGGGGTTGTTTTTTTTCTTGCTACTAAATTTTTATTTTTGAGGTAGTAGGTGGGATGATTAAACATAAATTTCACATTGTTTTTTTTGGTAAATAATTTATAAGAAATTTAATTAAAAATATTTGACATTTTCATCATTAACAAAATTAATAATAAAGTGTTATAATTTTTAAATTACATAAAAAACAAAAAATTATTTTATATCAACAAAATATCAACCCTATAAACATTAACTTCATTTAAAAAAAACCTATAAACAATTTTTTTGATCAGGTGGCACAATTAAAAAAAAAAAAACAATATTTTTTTTAGAGTTTGCGCAAAATTTCTTTCTTTGTTGTTTTTCATTTTACTTGAGAAAAAAAGTGCATTTATTTTTTTCCATGTTTTAAAACAAAAAATTAATTTATACCAAAATAAAATTTTGAATTTATAAAAATTGAATTTATTATTGGTAAGTTTTTATACAATTTTATTATTAAAATATCAAATAAAAATTAACAATAATGACGTCAAAAATATAAACAAACAACATCAGATTTTTTTGTTGTATGTATATTTTTTTTTGTTATGTAAAAAAAAATTGAATACATAATTTTTTTTTTATATATAGAAAGAGATAATCAAAACAAATTAAACGATAAAAACAAAAAGATATTTCATGCGCAAAACGAAAAAAAATTACTAACACATTTATTATAGGTTATGTTTATATATAGTGTGTGTAGGAATTAAATTAAATACCAATGCAAAACTGAAAATTTTGTAGTAGTAGAATGAATAATAATAATAATAAAAAAAAATTGTTTGTTTATATTTTTGTTTTTATTTATTTTTATTATTGATTTTTTCTTGTTTTTGGTATTTTGAATTTTTTTCTTTCTGATTAGATTAATTAAAAAAAAAATATACTTAATAATAATAATAAATTTTATAATTAATTTATAGTTTTGCACCTTTAGAAATGATAATCTATTATTAATTGATAATGTCATCTTATATAATAGTAATTATTATTATTAAAAATATTATTACATAATTTCAAATTCTTCTATACACTTTTTATATTGGGAGCGTGAGTAGAAAAGTGTATAAGAAAAGTTGTAACTCAATAGAAATGTGACTATTTTTGTCCCATCACGATTATGTAATAATAAGACTCTAATTATTATAGTGTATTTGAGACAATTCAAATTTTGAAATCATTATAATTAATTTTCCATTTAATTGGCATATTGAATTTCGCTTTACTTTCATTTCAGTAATATTAATTAACTTACAAGATAATTGAATTGAAAACCATTTTCAAGTATAACTTTCTTTTGTGAACGTTAGATTTATTTAGAATTAATTTCAAAAGTCTTTTATTCATTTATAAGCTATCAGAAGGATGAGAAATGCTGAATCCTCTAAAATCTTTCATTTATTCAATATTCTTCCATAATTTATAATGAACTTTCCCCATTTATTATTATAAATTTTTGCGGACTATTTATATACTTTATAACATCAATTTTGCTTTGAAATACTATTTCTTTCTTACACTTTCTTCACTTTTTATATTGAGGGTGTAGAAAAGTGTAACATAGATCAAAAGAAATTCACATTATACACACTATAAGGCCTCGTCTCGTATTGATTTTATATCACTATCAAAATTGAAAAGTAGAACTTATTTTGTTCCTAATTCTGAAAAATTAATCCGAGTATATTTGAATCTCGATTACAAAATTCGTGATTCAACAGGATTAGATAATAAGTTGATTACGTTTCGTACCAATTGAACTGGCTCGCTCAGCCTAGCCTACTTCTCTCCCCTAAAAAACGTAATAATCAGTCGATTCTGATGTCGTCTTAACTTCGAGTTAGAATAAGGTCAAAATAGACCGATTTCTTAACTTCGAGCTGTAGGCACTAAGGCCGCATTCATAAACGCAGTATGATCGCAGTACTGCAATGTATTAATTATTTTTACTGGTATTTTGACTATCGAGAGAGTGAAAAGTCGACAAATTTAGCTTAACCAATGCTCCTTCTGTCGACTGGTTGCTGTCTCGTTGATTAAACTACCATAAAAACATTGCAGTACTGCAATCATACTGCGTTTATGAACGCGGCCTAAATTTTTCCTATCACCGAACTTTTAATTTTATGACTAGTAATAATCAATATAAATGTTGTTGTACATAAATATTTAAAAAAAAATCTTAATACTTGAATTCCTTTTAATACTTGAATTCCTTTTATCAATATTAAATAAATTACAAATATGTCCTTGTAAATTTTATTCCTTTTTCATTGATTTTTGTTGTTGTTGGTTATATAATGTACTAAATAAAAGAATATAATTAAAAAGAACATTTCTTTTCAATAAGAAAATATTCGATCAACAATTTTGTTGTTAATCAATAAAAAAAAATTATATTTGAAAATAAATTTTTGCCTTAATTTTACTGCCTATACTCATTTCATAATTTTTAATCTAAAATTTGGAAGTGGTTTATGTACCTCCTTTTAGGTTTCTCATATTAAATATAAATAAATATTATATAGAATTATATTATTTATTGTTGGGTAAAACAATCCCAAAAAATGGATGGAAATTTTCCATAAATTTATGTTTATAATATTTATTATTATACCCAATGGTATACAAAGTTTCCGTTTTTAGAAATTTTGAATGAAATTCTAATATATAAATACTAAAAATGACACGAGTAATTTAATAGAGGAGAAACCAAAGATGTACATATATACTAATTTTCTATCTATAATATAATATAACTTAAATATTCGGGGAAGACATACAAGAAAGCTTATCGATTCCATTTTAAACTCAGATAACAAAATTTCATTAAATATGCTCAATTAAATTCAACAAGTTTTTAAGATTTTTTAATGTACTAATTCATCATTTAATGAAATTGACTTTAGGCCAGAGAGAAAAGTTAGTTTATAAACTCCTCACTCTCTGAACTTTAACAAAAAAAATTCGATAAAAAATCTTCTAAGGATTGTATAAACCTTAAAATTACTAATTTCAGGACAATTTCACGATTCTGTCGTAATGATAGGATGTTTCTGGGTTGATGATTTTCCTTAGATTTGATAATTTTATTAGAATTTAAAATTTTCGTATACAATTTCGTACAACCTACATTGTTTTCCTTCCACTGATCTAATTGGTAACTAAAATTTGATACGTTTCCATGTTATATCATATTCCATTATAACGAATTTTCATTATTTGAACATAATATCAGATAATTAAGACTCTTTTTGTAAGAAAAATGATCTTACATAGGTTTCTGATTTTCTATGAGTCGTTAGTTAGGCATATTTAGTAGGTGGGAAAATCTATGTATTTGCAATTATAAACAATTTTCTGATGATCAAACAAAAAGAGAAATTTTTTTTTTCCAAAAAAAAATTAAAATTCTAAGAAAATTTTTTGTTTGAAAGATTTTCTTATTTTAATTTTTTTTTTTGTGCGAGGGAAAACATATAATAAATTTCCCATCTTTTCATATATTTCCTTTTTTCTTTATATTTTCTCATACTCACAACAACAACAAACAAAAATTGTAGCTAAATTAAATATTTCTTGGTATATCCTTTTTTTATACATATACAATAATTTTCATGTCCTTGAGCATTTAAAAAAAAAAGGGAAAGTCTTGTTTATTATTATTATATTTTCGGAAAATTTTCCCAATTTTTTTATTTCTTGTTTACTTTTATATATATACAACTTTTTCCTTGTAATCGTGGCTTCATTTTATTGTTGTGTTGTTGTTTTGGTTGTGTAAACCACAGGACATGCGCTCTGTTGAATGGAAATTTACCGGGCTTTTTCCTAAATTATTATTGAAAAAAAAAACCAAAAACATGAAAGCTTTTTTTCATCCTGCTCAATATTGTAAGAAAAAAAATGGTTTGTTTGGGTTTTAAATACTGAATGAATTATATAAACATTTTTTTTTTATTTATTTGGGCGTTGTTCAAGAATCCTTATTATTATCCTTTTTTTGGGAAAAAAAGCACAGATGTGTGCTTGTAGTAGTAGCGTGGCATTTTACGATTATTATTATTTTTTTTTTGGTTCTTGTGTAAATTTTTCATACAAATTTCTTGGAAATTCCGATGTTTGTTGGGTTGTGTTTATTTGTTGTGTTGTTGAATTTGTTTTGTAGAATGAGAAATTCCTTCTTTTTTTTTTGTGTGTACGATACAAAAAACCATGACCATTTAAACTACTATTACGTATTATACACAATTTTTTACATCCCCATACCACCCCACAATGTACTCGTATGTGTCCTTATATTTAATACGTAATGAGTAGATGGCCTTGAAAATATTTCAGAGTTCCTTGACACTAACCGAAAAGGGGATTTAGATAGAAATGAAGATTTTTAACAACATTTTTATTACGTTATTTTATGAAAAATTTTTAAGATTACGTATACACCGTAGGGAATATGCGTACGTACAATGAGTATTTAAGCTTCAATTTATCCACCAACAACAATATTGGGAGGAAAATAAAAAAAAAAAAGGTATGAGTGTGAGAACATATTATTTTCCTTTTTCGTTTTGTAAATAGAAAATTACAAAAAGGAAAATTTTATTTTTTTTTACATTTTTTATTTAATTTTTTAATATTTTAAAATTTTTTATTAATATTTTCTTTTATTTTTCATTAAAAAATTTATATATGTATTTATAATTATTTCTATTTGCATAAATAAAAATCATTTTTAGTATTAACCAATAATTTCGATTAAGGATATAAATAAAATAAAAAACTTCAAACGCAATAAACGAATTTCCCTTTTTATTTAGTTTAAACGTATTTTCGTTTTTAGTCCTTAATATTTTATTTATCATCGTACTTGTATGTGTTTAGTATTAGTGAAAAAGGTCAAAATTTTTGATAAAGTTCAAGGCCATTTTACGATTTACGTTATTAGGATTTTGGGGTATGGGGTGGGGTTTCTACTTAACAGATTTATTTCAATGATGAAATTTTATTTATTTATTGTAATTTTTTTGATAGAACTCATTCTCTGCTGAATTATTAATGGTATACTATATACTATGAAATATTTAATTATATTTTTAAAAAATTGTTTTTTTCTTTTAATTGAGTCGCAGTTAAAATATTCATGGGTGCAATTTATCTGTTCTTGTCAGTTTTTCTTATCATACCTTATATAAAAATTCAAAGAAGCAAACTTAACTATATTGGAATTTGGTTCAAAATTTTTAATTACGTTTCAACTAAATATTTCAATTCATCATAATTTAGAGTTAGCTTAAGTTTGTAATTTTCGATTAAATATACCGGAAAAACCATTGACTTAGTCCAGATCCAGATAGTTTAGTCCCAAACAATTTTATGCAATTGAAAAGTAATTATATAATTTTTTAGAGACATTTAGGGTTGTTTGCTTTGAATGAAAAATTGATGCGGTTAAATAATGATGTGTGACTTAACCGAAATTCATCATAAGGACTAAAAATTTGCAGTCGTCATTTATTATGCAATGCGTCAATGACAAGTTTAGTAATAAAATTTCCTCTGTATAAGTACGGCGTACGATTTCTGTCATTCCCATATAATTTGTGGTATGCGAGCGTATACGCCGTATGCTTTGATTTAGGGTCTCAACTAAGAGATAAAATATTGCGAATATGATTTTCCGGAAAAAGAATATCACATCTAAGTGTTTAGAAGTGTTTGTGAATCTCTCAACTCAAAACATTATGTAAGTATTTTACTTTTCATCGAAAATTTGAATTATGGTATACAAAGTTTTCATTTTAAATTATGTGAATTTTCCCTGCATAGAATTTTCTCTTTCCGGAAGAAGTAAACGATCAAAATTCTTTTACAATATTTTGTTAATAATATTTAAATTAAATTGTAAATTAATTATACTTTTTTTTTTGGTAAATGATAATTTTATCAGAAATCCAATTAGGAATTGGTATTGCGTTATTTATTATATAATATTTTTTAATTAATTTTCCTTATTTAACTTAAATTTTTTTTTTAATTATTCCAATTAAATATTTTTTGATATTTTTCCATTCAACTTAAATTTAATTATATATATAATATTTTATTATCTAATAGAAAACTCCAAATTAATTGGAATTTAATAAAAAAAATCCTCACTTTCTATGAATAATTTTCTGCCTGTCCCCCTATAGGGTGCAAGGTGAAAATTACATTCCTATAAAAAAATTAATTACTTACATATTCTTGTAAAAAAATCCGAAAAATTAATTGGAAAAAGAAAAACCATTTTAAAAAAAATATAATTTTCCAAAGAAAATATAATTTGATATATGTATCCAGAAAAAATTTCCAAATTAAAAATAAATTTTTTTTTTAAACAAAATATTTAATCGGAAATATTTTTGTATGTGTATATTGTAACCGGAATTTTCCGGATCAAATTAATAATCAATACTAAAATAAATATTTAATAATAACAATTTTATATATATTTTTTATAAATTAATTTATTTATAAATAAAATATAATTTCATTTTATTATTAAATTTTATATGGAATTTACCAACAAACAAAAAAAAACTAAGTAATATAATTTTAACTTTCTTACTTATTATTATTAATAAATTATGAAAATTGTTTTCAACACTTCAAAAATATTTTTCCTATTCAAACAAAATTAGTATTTTTCCACTATATACTTGTTTATTTTATATTTTTCTTGTTTGTAGTAATATCCTTAAAATATCCCAAGTTCAATAAAACACAAGAAAAGTTAATTTCGGTTTGGTTGTACGAACATAAATCAATATAACAACAAAAATATATTTATTATATGAAAATTAATTATTATTTAACTAGACATGCAATGTCTAAATAAAAACCAAATGAAAAATTTTATTTTTGGGGAAATTTTCTTGAATAAATACAAACATTTATTTGAGTGTATATGTAAGTAGTGTTGTCAACAAAGATGATTCATTAGAAAATAAATTTCTTTGCTTTATGAAATATTGAATTAAGTCATTGTCCTTCTTTGTATATCATATGCCCAAAATTAAAGGCATGATCTCATCTATAAGTTTATATCTCAAAATAAATGTAAAATATTCTTCAATTTTCAACCCTTTTTTTTAGACGAAAAACTATACTCATATTTTCATAGCCAATTTATCACTAATCATACGAAAAAAAAAAATTCAAATTTTACGATCTTGACTAATTGAGTTACTTTGATTTCCATTAATATAAAAAAAAATTATCATTAATTTTTTTTTAATATTTTGCATATAATCAAATCGACTTCAGTTTCAAACAAAAAATTATGTTGCGACAAGAGAAAAATTAGCTTTTTGATCGATGATATTTAAATTATGGGCATTGTTACGACATTATTTTAAAACTAAAGAAGAGATAAAAGAAAAAAAAAACTATATAATTGTAAAAAGTAGAAAATCAAGAAAAAAAATATATTTTCTTGTTTATTAAAATATCCTTAATGTCCTCTTTATATTTCAAGTATTAATTTTTCACATAAGTATAAAAGTTTCTGAAATCTTCAAATCCATCTGGCATTTAGGAATATTATACCCACCAAAAAAATATGTACAAATATGATTTTTTTTAAAATAAAAAGGGAGATCCTTCATGAATAGATCCTTATTACCTTTAATATCCTGTTTTTTTTTTTTCTTATTTGTTTCCAGGTTATCTTCTTTTTTTTTTTTAAAGAAAATTTAAATTTGTATACAAAATTTGTAGGTAAAAAAAAATCAACCCCTAAATTTCAAATCCCTCTCTCTAGTGTTTGTAATGGAAAGTTCAAATTATGGGCAAATATTAATATATTTCATTGCGATACACTCGAAATTTAATGTCTTGATGTGTGCAATAATCAAATAAGAAAAATTTATTCTTATTTATTAAGTAAAGGTAAAAAAAAGGTAGGTAAAAAAAAACGAAGGTCCTAGAAAAATCATTTTCGTAAGAAGTGTGTACAATATAAGTTTTATTATATTAATTTTTTAAACTTTTTACCATTTATATAAAATTTCAACCCTCTTTTTTTTTTTAAATTACTTTTACGACAGGATATGATATAAAATTACATTTATGTCCGTGTTTTTCTTCTTCTTCTTTTTTTTGTGAAAGACAGTAATAAAAAAGTATGTCAAAAAAGGACATTAACTTTAAAAAAAAATTGAATTTTTAAATAGTTAAAAATATTTTTTAAAAATTGGGGGAAAATAATCAATAACAATAATAATAATAATAATAAAGCCAGTAACCTCACTTTACCCTGTATTTATCTCATCAAAAAAATATGCAAAAAAAAAAAACATTTCCCCCTTTTTTTTTTAAGGATAATTTTACTCTATTTTTGTGTAGATGTATTTTAATATATGTATAAAAAAATTTTTTCTACCCTATATTTTCAGAAAATGTATAGTTGAAAATCGTGTATTTTTGCTATCATAGAGTTGATAGATTCCTGTAGTTAAGGAAATTTCTATTTTCATTTCTATACTTTATGTATTTAATTATTTTCGAATGTATATATGTAATTTTACCTACAGAGATTTGTTGTTTTTAGAAGAAAAAAAAAATGATTTTTATGATGATGGAATTCATGTTGAGTTGGAACACGTGTCTTACTTATATTAAAATTATTATAATGTTTGGTGTAGTTGTAGAATTATTATGTAGGTAGTTATATAGAAAGATTTACTACACACTTAATGTATATTTAAATATTTATTGAAATTTATGTAATAAGAGTTTCCTACGTAATCTTCCATAAGAAAAAAATTATATTGATATATTATAAAATATAATTTTAGTTATGATGATTAAAATTTAACTCTTTCTTGTTATTTATGTAAGAAATTAGATAATATTATATAAGTAAGATGAAGAAATATATAAAGCATCTGTTGAATATATTATCTTCTTGTTTTTTTTGAAATTGTAAATGACAGCTGAAAAGTGCAAGTTTTCTTAAATATTTACGTAATTTTTTTTTGTAATTTCAATTTTTTCTATCGATTTACATTTATTACGCAATTGTATTGATATTTATCACTGAAGCATTGAAGAATTTGTCCCCCAATTATTCTTCTTTCTTTGGTACAACAGCTCGATGTGGTCCTAGGCCTACATTTTTAGACATTTATTGAATTTTTAGGATCTACTAATTTTATATGGATTCCGAAACATAAATTCCCCTGTAGCGCAGCAGCTATTTATTGCAACCTAATGGCTTTCTAGTGAGTCAATTGTTAGCAGCTATTGAACTCGACCACTAGCAATATTGTCCATCTTTTGTTATTACTGTTGCTAATTACTTAAGACATTTCTTCGAAATTATTATTCTATCCTTGGCATTATATAGTTTCTGTTTTTCGAAGCATTCTCTTCCATACTCGTCGTATGTGTGCTATATTTGTCGATGGGGGAATGGAAGAGAAAAATATGTCTAGATTTTTTTTAGGGTTTAGTTGATTTAAAGACTTGGGGAAATGAAATGATCAAGATATTATTACACATTTCCTCTAAAATGATTTTAATTAATTCAACTGTAATATCGACTTCATAAAGTAACATGTCTCTACAATCGTGCAATGTGTCTTAGCGGTATTAATTAAAGATTATATAAGCAATAAATCTAATACAGAAATATTAATACGAGTGTTGTATGCTCAATTGCAGATTAACAGAAATTTGTTTAATGTTTCAAAAACATTAATTTTAGAACAATAATAACAGACTAACAAATCACCAAGAGAATTTCTGTCTAGTTAAACTTCTAAGAGATTATTTGTCTACAATAATTTTTATACCAATTCAAATACTAAATTATAAATTTACTAAATTGAGAGAAAAATTTATTTTATTTCATAAATGTTTTTCAAATTGGACCATAAAACTCCATTCAATTAGCAAAAATTTATTATACTTCTATTATGAAAAATCAAAAGCAACAAATTAATTCCGCTTCATTTCCATGTGAGACGCTGCAATCTGCAATGCTATGCAAACTTCTTTACAAAATTAAATTCTCCAACATTTGCATTTTTTCCCAAAAGATTCCTTTGCATAGAATCAAGAAGCACGACAACAACAAAACCGACAAATTTGGTTAGAGGGACATTAAAAACAAACCCATAAATTTTATAACTTGATCTTCTTCCCAGTTTTTTTTGCTTTGCTTTTGGTTAGCTTGGCTTGGTTAAACTTTTTTTTTTGTTTAGTTTTGCTTTGGTTTATATTGTGTGTATCTGCTGCATTGCTCAAATGAATTAATTCCTTCGAGAAAAAAATGGGGTTACTTTTTGGTATATTTTTTTGTGGATATAAACAATAAAAAAAATATTTTATTTTTACATCTCTTCTTTTCAAATTATGTTTTTTTTTCGATTTCTAAAGAATTTTAATAACAAAACAAAATAAATAACTGCATTCACTTATTTCATTCATGTTCGCCATTCATGTTGAAAAAGAAAGAATGAGTTAGAAAAAAAGAGGGTTTTAAAATCTTTAAAATCATATTTAGAACATATTGTGTGCTGTTGGGCAATCCATTGGTGTATCGCGAATCCCGAAATTATTACTTAACAAGATATGACACAAAAGAAATGAAGGGGACAAAAAGAAAACTGAATTTATAGAGAGGGTTCTATTGTTCTTCGTGTATGATTATTTAGTGGTAGTTGTTGTCCCCATATTTATTATTTGGTGGATTTTGAAATTTCAAAAGAAATTATTTATTTTTAAAATTTGCCCTAGTTTTGTTTTTAGTGTGAGTATTCATTGCTTTTATGAAATTTAGTATATAAAAATGTGTGAAAAGATTTTCGATATGAGTTAAATTTAAGTAAAATTATTCCATTTGCATACAAGATTAACAGGAACAAATTTAATTCACGTGTTAAAAAATTGTGTTCGTTTCCATGCTCTAGTCTTAGTACATGTATGTAACATATGTCCTTGCGTTTCTCCACTATACTGTCTTGGTGGAAATTAGGATTAGGAAACCAGCAAAAAGAAGTTTATTCTCCTCTGGTGAAATTGTTTGAATTGACTTCTTATCAGGCTTATCTTATCAATCAGACAGTTTTTTTTAAATCTGCCTTAATGGATCTTTTCCTGAATTTTTTCTGCTACTCGGGACTTTATTTTAATTTGTCAGTATAGTTAATTGAATTAAGCCAATAGGACTTTGTCCACTTTAAATTTATAAGGATGAGTTAGCAATGAAGCTTCATGAGCATCTGGCTAAGCATCTTCTACGTTGCCACTCATCATTTGAATTGTAAATTTAAAAATTAAACATTCAAATTATTGGAAAGCATTATTCGTTCATCTACAGATAACTTCAAAGTGAATAAATTGGAAAGCATATTAACATTTATATTTTTAACAATGTTTATTATAACTTACTCAATAAATTACAAAATGTAAGTATATGAATAATTGCTCATTATTTACCAAATTAATCGTCTTCTTTGTGCCGACCATGAATTCGGACTTTAAACTTAACAAAATTTCAGCGAAAATCTTATTAAGAAAAAAGGTCACTTGAATTCAATGTGCAAAAAAAATCTCTTGTTTATTTCTCATAATTTTTTAAAACAAATCAATTTATACTTTTTTTATTTAAAAAAACACATTCAATTTTCAACAAAAAAAATATAATATAAATAATTTAAAACAAAAAATTGAACAGATGGTTGTACATTTTTGTCGGAATTTAAGAACAAATTTCAAATAATTATTTTTAATAACAATAATTAATAAATATTTTCTGAAGAATTAAAATTAAACTGTTCGATTTCTAAAAAGTAGAATTTAAGTAATGGACAAGACCAAACAAAAGTAGGTACGTAATTGACAGACAAATTTTAACGAGAAATAATTTGGGTCTTGGGCTTGGGAATCCAATAATCGTGAATTGCTCATAAAATTGTGAAAAAGAACAAATATTTTTTAAATCTAAAGTCAAACCAACCAAGCAACACCAAAAAACTCAGAGCCTGTTATTTGACAAGGCACTGTAATATTAAATCTGTCAGATGAACTAGCTAAAAGTGGAGCAATTTTACTAGGAATTAATTTTATTTACCTACTAGCAATTTTTATATGTAATTTATATATTCTGAAGCTGAGAGACTGTTTAAAAGCATCGGAACTATAGATGGAAAATGTCAATTAGATTATAAAGAAATCTGTTAAAATTTGCTGCTAAAATGATATTCTTCAATTGAATCAGCTCAATAACGAATCAGTTTGGTATTATTAATACAGCAATGATACGATATTGGCTTGCTAATATTTTTTTTATTACCTTGACTTTCATACCCAAATAGCACTTATAACCTACAAATGCTGCAGACTCATCTACATATATGTATAATAAATTTTTTTGGGCACATTTCATAAAAGCTTTTTCCTATTGCCAATCCAAGTTCGTTCACTAAATTATTGTATATTTATACTCTATAATAGCGAAAGCAATTAATTTTTTTATTTTCAGTTTTTTTAGTAGCTAGATATTTCTTTGTTAAAAATCAGCGTGTGTGGGAGTTCGAAGTATGACAGACAATAATATTTTTATTTTCATTTAAAATATAAATTTTTTATTTTATTTTTTTTTGTATTTCCGTACATAAAAGAAATCTTGTCTGATGTCAATAGACTCCCATAATATGAGCATAATATATACATGAGAGTTTGACAAATATATTTTTGTTGTTATTTGTTTTAATTCAAAATCCCGCACAATCTGATGATTGAATTAAATTGTAATCTTGAACTTCAAAAAGTTTTTTGTTTTTATTTTGATTTTGATTTTGATTAAAGGTTACAACAAACTCAATGTTGTTGTTGTATTGCAAAATGTTTCTATTTAGTAACAGCAACAAAACGAAAATAATTCGCCGCCGAAAAGTTTATTGTCAAGGTGAATTGTGCGGTTATTACATTAAAAAAAATAATAATAACAATTAATCATTTTTTTTGTTTTGGTTTTATATAATAAAATGGAAATATGTAGATAAAATGAAAAAAAGGTGAAGGTTGATTTAATTAAATTTTAATTTGTATCATTTTTTTTTTGTTGTTGTTGAAAAAATTAAAGTAAAATTATAGAAATTAAAAATGCTTTTACTTAATTTATTTTTGTTGAGGTTAAAAATCTTTTTAAAAGTTATGGTATAATAATTTGTTTGATTATATTTGTAACTAACTATTTTTTTCTAGACAATATTTATTGTAAAATCGTCATTTTTGTATGCTAATTTAATTTAGAAAAAAAATAATCATAGTTGAATTTCTAGTAAATAAATATATGTTTTATGATATGAACTGGTTTAGGACAAAAAAATTTTCATATGAAATTTAACCTGTTTTAAATATCCAGTTGAACCGGAAGTTAATTTGTATCAATCAAAAAATTTGTGCTTAATTTTTTCGATTTGTTTTTTTTTTCTTCATTGAAAAATTGGTTAACAATTTTTTTGGAATATTTTGGATAAGATTTACTCCACTGCTAATTTTTCTAAATGTTAGGCTAAAATCTCACATTTGCATAGATATTTCGTAAATGCAAAAATTCGATTATCGGTAATTTGTGAAGATAGTGAAATGTTAATCTCGACAATATTAAAAAATTTAGATAATTTAGGTATGGAGAAGGATTGATGTGAATTAAAGAGATATTAGGTATTATAAAGTATTTGTGGAAATAATATTATGTAACTATGTTGTGTACTTTGTTTTTGCATTGCAAGTTCAATTTCCAGTCCGGAAGTAAGTCATATATCTAAATATTTATAAGCTTTATACAGGGTGGGCCATAAGTCACTGAACATTGTATTTTTAATATAATTTTTTTATTTTGTATTTTTTTTCTCTTTTTATTTTTCAGTATTAGAAACAACGTTTGGGAGATTCAGTAGCCATGTATACGATTGAGGAACGAGCAAAAATTGTTGAGTTTTATTTTGCTAGTCAACATTCAATAATTCAAACCCAAAGAAAATTTCGAAATTTTTTTAACACCAGAAATGCACCATCACGAAATCAAGTACGCAATCTAGTCGCTCGTTTTCAGTCATCGGGATCTGTTAGTGATTTATCTCGGAGTGGAAGACCGACCGCTGAAGCACGAAGCCAAGATAATATCGAACGAGTTCGGGAGAGCGTAAATGAGAACCCTGAAACATCGACTCGTCAACGTGCCACTCAGCTTCAAATGTCCAGAACTTCACTGCGGAGAATAATGAAAAAAAAATTATTGCTGTTTCCGTACAAAATACAAATGGTACATGAAATTTTGCTGCAAGACTATGCTACCCGCTTAAGATTTTGTGCAAAATTGAGCGAATTATTAACGGATGATCCTGATTTTATGAAAAAAATTATAATGACCGATGAAGCGCATTTCCATTTAAGTGGTTATGTTAATACGCAAAATTTTATAATCTGGGGCACTGAAAACCCAAGAGTAATTCAACAGCGTCCTTTGCATCCACTTAGAGTCACAGTTTGGTGCGGAATATCAGCAGACAAGATCTACGGCCCATACTTCTTCCAAGACGAAGATGGCAATGCATTGACTGTAAATGGTGAGCGTTACAGGGCTATGTTAGAAAATTTTATGTTTCCTGAACTTGATAATACTCAAGAAATGTAGTTTCAACAAGACGGAGCTAAGTCCCATACTGCAAGGGAAACTATGAATTTGCTGCGAACGGTTTTTGGTAACCGTATCGTTTCACGATTTGGAGATGTTAATTGGGCCTCACGATCACCCGACTTAACACCACCAGATTTCTTTTTGTGGGGATATTTGAAAGATCGTGTATACGAAAATAAACCGCAAGGACTGCAACAACTAAAAGACAACATAATAAATGAAATTATTGCGATTGATCAATCAGTTTTGGCTTCAGTTATGGACCAGGTACAGCAAAGAGCAGCAGCTTTCGAAGAGGCTGATGGCAGGCATCTAAAAGATATTATTTTTAAAATTTAATTTTTTTTTAAAACTCTTCATGATTAAAGCTATCTTTTGTAATCAAAATTATTCATTTTCAATAAAAAAAATAAAAAAATTATATCAAAAATACAATGTTCAGTGACTTATGGCCCACCCTGTATATGAATATCCCTGAAATAATTAAGTACTCAATTTTAATTTTGCGACTAAGAAAAATGCTGCTGTTAAATCCAATTACAGGCAATAACTTTATTACTATCCAAAGTTACAATTTTAATACTTTCTCGACTACCAAAGAAAGAAGGTACTTCATATCACGACCTAGTCCCAGCCTAGATCACTATTTCATCCCAAATTTCAATTAAATGTTTGGTAAAATATCTGTGGGATCACAAATTTTGGGATATCTTGTCATTGAATAGTATAAAACAACCTCTATTTGTGATTTAGCATAATGAAAATTTACCTTCTTTATCAAATGCACAAATTTTTGTCAAAAATATTTTACTAATTTGTAATTTCTTTATTATTAAAAAGAAATTCATAATTTTCAAGTATATTTCATACATATAGTATTGATCCCCTTCCGGAAAAAACGCATAATTCTTACAAAATATTATAATTACATATTTGCCCACCTATAAAACCAAAACAGTTTTCTTTTGAAAATAAACAAAACTGAAAATACAAACACAAGAGAAAACTATAAATAATTTTATTTATAATAATTTAAAATAAATTTATGTAAATATTTATTTTCACATTTTATTATATACTCGAGTAGTATTTGCTCTAGTTTTCTAAATTTAGTTTGACCTTCAAAGAAAAAATAAATAAATAAAGCTTTCTTTTAATATTTTACCACCCCGTCCCAGTAAAATTTCTCTCCTGATCCTTCGTTCATCAACAATTATTATTATATACTAAACAAGAAAATTTCTTATTTTAATAATATTTTCACCACCCTAATTTTATTTGTCGTGTCTCTTAAAAGAAAAAAATTCTAAATTTAGGACATTTTTTATTTTTTATTTTTTTATTATGAGGTTTAGGGGGGAGGAGAGTAAATTAGAAATTATTTTATTTGAGTAAAGCTAGAATATCACTTCCTAGTTGTAAAAAAAAAGCATAAGAACACAAAAATTTTCTACTCAAGCTATTATTGTAAAATATAGAAATAAAAATTTGTGTCATGTTAAATTATAATAAACTTATGTAGTTTTTATAGTAGAAGGGAATTCAGAAAAGATATTTTATACGCACAACTAGCTAACTATAGAATAGATTTAAATTATTTTTAGTTTTTTATATAAATTAAATTTTCTATTAGCTTTATTCTTTATTCGTTTAAAAATGGTTGAATTATAGAATAAGTAATGTTGAAATATGATATTTAATCGACTAGACGTTAGGAAGAAATTCATTCAGGGATAAATTAAATTTTTTTAAATTTATTTTTACATTTCATAATATTGTATATATACCAATGAATTAACTTATCAATAATGCATTGATTCAGGTTCACATTCTACTTAATATGGCGCCACTTATAAAGAAAATGTTTTAGAGAGGACATTACAGCGTTAAAAGGGATATACATAAATGCGCTTATGATTTTCCAACCTTTAATTTTAATTGTTTTATGATTTTCCAAGCTTTAATTTGTAAGAAATCTCGATCAAGTTGTTAAAAAATAGCATATTGTGGATACCTATGGTTGAGAACAATGAAACCCTCCTTCTTAACTATCGAATTTGGAAATGTTCGATTTTTCAACTATTGTTTCCACACTATGTAATTTTGAAACATATAAACTAAAAATTATTGAGGAGGTTATATTTCTAATATTTGTCACACTATAGCACTTATATTTGGCGGAAATTGGTCTAAATACGTCATTTCATTACCATTATCTTGATTAAATCATTATGTACTATCATATGGTTTGCTATACGAATTGTCATAGTTTCATCATAAAAACGAAGTTTTTGAAGTTTTTAAAGTGCTGCAGATCATTATGAAGTTTAAGTATAATGATTTTGTGACATTATGACACTATAGAATACGAATTTTCATATTTGTATTTAGCATTCTTCAGAGTGGTCAGAGTGGTGTTGATTATAATCGAAACTAGTTAGTTCTATAGAAGTACAATACACATTTTCTTTGAACCAGAAGCAGTCAGTAGTACAGTATACTTAAAATGTCGCTCTCTAAAAAGCTATTTAAAAATTTTAAAATTTCTACATTGCAAATTTGTAATATTGCATAATCAGGCTAATTGTTTTTATGATAATGATAGCTGAGTTTTTTTATTCCTACTCTACTCTATAATAGTAGAGTATCTGTATGGTTGTTGTTGTACCTTACTCTACATAGTTATCAAGAACCCAACACAGTGGGCGAAATTTTTTCAATCAATTCTAAATCATATTTTCCCCCTTGCATTGCACTACATCGTTTTTTTATTCCTTTTATATCGCGTAGTACAGAGTAGGAATAAAAAAACTCAGCTGATATTTATAATTAAATACAACTAATATAGTTTACAATATTATCAAAAATTCTAATGCGCAATATAAAGCACTGAAATGTCATGTCAAATTAGCACATTGAACTTGACATTTATATATATATAAAAAAGGAATTGAGTACATTCGCCTGCACTTATACCCAAATTAAAGCTTAATCACACTAATTTTATTGTCTCATTACACAAATTAAAATAATAAACAAATTCTTTTTTTAAGCGCCTGTAAATATTAATAAATATAAAATTTAAATTCATTTATTTACAAATATTTTCAAAAATATAAATTTTTAATCAATTTTTCTGTTAATTTTTCAAAATGCAATATCAAAAATAAAATGAAAAATTTGCATTATTATTATTAATTATTTTTTTCATTGATAAATACAATATAGTAAAATATTTATAAAATTATAACAAAAATTTTTATGCAAATCATTAAAATTTGATATTATGTGCTTAATCGGCTCAAAAAATTCTAACAGATTAAATTTATATACAAAAAAAAAATTATAATTAAATAAATGTTTATATAGAGTCGATAAGAATGATGTGTTAGTCTTGTTAATTATTTCTAAGAATTATTCTATTATTTGAAATTATTAAAAAAATATAACCAATTAACCAACTAAAAAATATTTATCATTTAAATTTTAATTAAATTCTCTATTTAATTTCAGTGAATTTTTTCCAACTTCTATAAAGAATCTTCATCATAACCGAATCGAGATCGAGATTTGTAATTTAAAAAAATTGGTAAGTTCATTTGATAATATAATTTATATAAATATGTATATAAGAACTTAATACAATTAATATAAGTATACATTTTGGAGATATGTTTTTGGAGATATGTAATTGCTTAGATATAGTTTCGATCATCTCTGGTTGATTCTATAAAAATTCGTCAGGATATTCGGGAAGCATATTATATACAAAATACAACTATGGTCATTACAATTTTGTTCAAACTTAATTTACGATTGTAGAAAATTGTGTAGATTGTAGACTGTAGAGTGATTAAATTTTTGATTAAAGAATCAATCATTAAAAAAACGTTCAGATATTACTTACATAGTTTATGGGGACATTTGTCCTTTCATATACAATACTTAATGAATCAAATAAAATTTTGATTAAAAGAGTGACGATTCATATAAGCACGTCTTCAGTTGAAGACTTATATAAGTCTTCAGTTCTACAGTTAGTTTGCAGCTTATTGTGTAGAAATTATTCAAATTTGAGTCCTTGGTTCTATAGCTTTAGTCTGATAGTTTCTATAGCTTTAGATGATCGTACATGGAGAAGTAGGAAATTTGTTAAGGCCTTAATAATGTTACTAAGTTTTCAAGTACAATCTTTAAACTAATTTCATAAAGCTAAAGAGATAATAATGAAAAATCCTGTTGCTAGATAGAATTATATTTTCAGAATTTGTATAACACTATAATTATTTGGCCTGACTGATGTTTCTATATTCAAATGCACTACCCAAAAACAAACCGTCAGAAAAGACATATACTCTTTGGACCAAGACAATAATAATTTTTAAAATTTGATTTGCACTTAGTTTCCATTTCTTATTTTGACATTCCTCTCAAGTAACAATTTGTTAGTTACCATCAAAATGTTACTTGAATAAATTTCTTACTAGATTATTTCCAATATATTTCACTTTTGTTACAAGCATTTGAAGAAAATTATAATTTTTAATCTCTCTTCATATATAAACAAGGTATATAATTTCGTCTGAGAAACCAGATAATTACATTTTATTTTATAGTACTCTAATTAAGTATTCTATATTTAAAAAAAAAAATAGATAACCTCAATTTGATAGTCAAATCTCACCATAGTATAAAATTAGATTACATACTTCAATATTGAAACTTGTATATACATAAATTCAATTTACATTACTAACTTGACTTGCTAATAAAAACTAATTTATACAAAATTTCATAAACTTTTAATATAGTTCAATTAAGAAATCAATTTGTTTCATGTTTGATGGGAGCTTTTTCGTTTTTTATGTACTATGTTTAGACACAAAATTAATAAAAATGAAATTAATTGCTTTTAAATAATTATTAAGCGTAGACGAAAAATGCACTTTGGATTCAAATATGTAGATTTTTTTTTAAAAATAAAGATTTAAGATAACATTAAAAAAAAATTTTTTTTAGTTGAATTATTTTATTTAGTACATAAGAATTTGATAATTAAAGACTCAAGGAAATTTATACATCATTAAATTTTTTTTTTTTTTGCATTCATAAAAATGTCTATGTCGGGTCGGGTATAAGATTTCTGCAATTTCGAAAAAATTGTACAAAGTACACTATCTTTTTTTTTTATTTGATAATTTAATTAATTGTGTCAGATTAATTTAGTTGTGTATAAGAATTTATGATTAATTTGGAATTTTTATTACGTTATATAATATAAAAATGTCTTTACAATAATGATAAAACGGAATAGTAAAAAATTATCTGGACAAAGAAGGATATTACGAGTAATATCAAAACTGTCTCGAGTTGATATAAGAGTTCGAAAAATTATTTTATATAGTTTCTTTTGGGGAATTTAGGTTAATAATAAGACAAGACACCAACTTTACTACTCGTATTAATGACGGAAAGAGAGAAATTTCATTATGGTTAAAGGAAATTCATATTTTGCTTACGTAAATTTCTCAAAGACATTAAAAAAGTAACAACATTGTCTAGCTAGTATATCTATATCCTCCGTATATGTAACATTTTTGATTAATATGGACAGGCAAAATTATATTAGTTATAAAAATTGTAAAATTATAGACCCATTTATGCAGAGTCTATAATACTAGTACGTAAAATTCTAAATGTCCTGATCATTTTCTTTATAATTCCAATAGTGTTATAATCTTCACTACTTTAATATTGTAACCCAAACATATAAATTCAAATATGAGTGATGAAAGTGTGAAACTGATGAGAGACTAATGAAGATTGCAATACAATTCAATAATTGTTCATTAAACTGTCTATACTACATTGATAGTGCATAATAATGACTTCCCCTAAATTATTTCATTTCCTAATTGACACTATAAATGCAATTTTAAATCTTATTTAATATTCGTAACCAAACCCAAAATTAATATTCAATATATAGTATTCGACATCTTTATGCAATTTTATAAATTTACAAATTGAATTAAAATGTTGGGAAAACACTTTCTTCATATAATATTTATTCACCTATCAGCATAAATATTCTTGTCATCCGAATATCAAATTAAATATTTTAATATATGTATTAATATTCATTAATTTAAAATATTTTATATAAAAAAAAAGTAATAATTTATTTTAATTAATTATTATAATATTTTTGACCATGAACTTTTTTTGATGATAATCAAATCGATAAAAAAAAATTGTTTTTTTTTTATGGTCAGCTGACGCAATGATTATACTTAATATTATATTTAAAAGAATATTATTAATAATATACAAATTTTTATTGAAAAATTTACAAAATTTAAACAATTTCGCGCTTCATTATACAAAAAATTGGAAAGAATTTTGAAAAAAAAAAAAAAATTATTAAAATTTGTAAAACTTCTTTAAAATATTATTCTTCACTATTTTAGCGTCTAATAGGCTAGACAAAAATTTCATATATTTTGTATACAAATTGATGATGATAAGTTTCTGAACGTTGGCTATTCTACATGAACATATTGGAAATTATTGTATGTATGTATATAAGTATGCAAAAATACGTGTATCTAGTTTTATTGAGGAACTAATAAAAAAAAAAAACAAATGAAAATAAAATATCATAAAAATGTCAACCAGACACTTGAAAACCTTGAGAAAAACAGTATAGCAAATGAAATGAAATAACAAGATAATTTTTTTGCTATAAATTTTTTGTCTTTTAAAAAATTCTCTAATAATAATTGATTTACCAGCATTTAGCGAACAAAAATGATTTTTATTTGGGGTGATGATTTTACTTTTTGATAGAGGATACATTCATAAAATATGTAAAATAACTAGTCTGTTTGCAAGTTTTTTTTTGTGATTACTTGGACAGTTTGGACATTTGGACAGTTATTTGGACAGTTGCATTTTGATTCGGTTTATGACACAGTCAAAATAAATGTTGTTCCAAATATAGATTTATCTTTAAGTGAAGTATAATTGTTGCTTTTTTAATATATACTTTGTGGCTTCCAGGAGCTTCTTGCAATAATAATGTTGTGGTCAAAGCTACAATATCTCTTAATTCCATATTTTTGTCTTGTAAAATCATATATATTTTAGTTATGGCAGCTAAATCTCCAATTTCCTCCAATATTGCTATTGTTGATCCTCAACTAAAATTTTAACTTATTTTATTGGAAGTTGGAATTGAATCTAAATTTCGTGAAATTTCACTGTATCCCTGACCAATTTACTACTATTCACTGCAACTGTCACAATAAAAGAATTATGCAATTTTTAGTATTCAAAACGAATTTGTAATAATTAATTTAATTTCAAATTTAAGGCTTTAATTATATTTTACGTTAATCATAAATATACTTCCCAGAATTAGAATATTTTTCAAAATTCTTCTTTTCAACAAACCCATAGCATTGCGATATATAATTTTTTTTTTAAATATTAATTAACATAGAAAAAAAAGCTAATTTGTATATTCATGGAAGAAATAAAAAAAAAAAAACGTTTATAAAACGGAAATAAAGTTCAAATTTCAAATTAAGCTTTTATAAGCTTTACTTATGAATTTTAACGATTATAAATATGGTTTTTTTTGTGTTACTGATAACTATTGACATTTAGGTTTTTAGTACAATTTTGCTTTTATAATTACTTATTATAATTTTTTTTCCAAACGTCATTTTTATAATCATTTTTATATTTTTATCAGTAAAAATTTTTTAATTATGGTTTTGTTATCAGTGTTAATAATTTCTAATTAATTAATATAATAATGAACAAAAGATTTGAAACTAAAATTTTAGTAATTATAATTTATATTAATAAAATTAGAATTCAAGTAAAAGTTTCTTTTTTGTGAAGTAATTTTAGTTAGAAATTGCGTCATAATATTTTTTTTTTGGCTTTTTGAAATTAATTTAAAATTAGAAATTAAATAAATAGGAGTTTTTATTTTTATTGATAGAGATTAGAAAATTATCAAATTAAAATTTAAAAAATTTTTCCATAAATTTTGCTAAAAATATCATGACATTTGACTACATAAAATTAATATAAATAATTTTTTGTAGAAGACAATAAATTGTTTTCGAAAGTCCCTGATCTTACAAGTTAACAATTTGATCAACAGAAATTTCGTTGCGGTAGGCTACATTAGTTTAAGTAAACATTTCTTATGATTAGACACATCAATAGTTGTGTGATGATGGTAATGAAGAGGAGGAAATTATAGGAGACACTCTCTTCCAAAATTCCGTTGATTATTATAGCATCTTTATCATTTAATGTTTAAATCCTTCTATCATCAACGGATTATGATTTTTTGAGCGATTTAAAAATGCTCGTAAAATCACTCGCAAGCAACGATAATAATTTGGTTCGTTGAAGTAATAATTTCGACAATCTTGCCCTATGAAAGCTACACGGATGACCAAACCTTTATTTAAATCCTTTTATCATATTACGGAGGTGGTATTTTCAAATTCTTCATGATATTTTCCAGGAAATCCTTTTTAATTTTCATTTAAAATTCTATATAATTCTTTTTTTTCTTTTACAATTTCTAATTTATATTTAAAAATAATTAAAAAAATTGCCCACCCGAAAATTTTTTTTATATAAATTGTCCTTGAAAAATGCTGCGTAGGATTCAACATAAAAATTGTTGTGTATTCAGTTATAAAATTACGTTTATTAAAAGAAAACAAATACTCTCTTTTCTATTTACGCCAACCTACACGTCGCAATATCTATATACTCACAAAAATATAGATCCTCGTTATCCTTCCTAATGTTGTCTAGCTAGGAGGCGTTGGGTTTTGGTGGGTGTTGGTTATTAAATTATAAACAAAAACAAAAAAACAAGGATATATATTACTTTTATATGTATATGTACATATAAACTACTATAATTCGTATCGTATACGTTACATCAATAATTTAATTCTATTTAAAAACTCTGCTGGTATAGTAAAAGAAATTATTAGTTTTATGTTACCAGAAAAAAAAAATTGTATTGATATGAAATAAAAAAAAACAACACAACATAAAAAAATTTCATTCACTAGAAAAATGTTGATTTTTTTTTTGCCTAGTAAGTTTTCCTAGTATTCACACACACACAAACAAACAAAATCACGAAGGGAAAATACCACCTCCGAACTACAATATTTTATCTATGATTATGTTGTTTTTATTACATTTTGACGTCAGAGCTTTTTTAGACTTAGAACATAAACAAATCAAAAAAGAATTTTAGAATTGAAATTTTAAGGGTTTGTTGTTTAAAATTCCATATTTTTAACATAAATTATGTTTCTTTCGCGATAAATTTAGTAATTATTGTGACTCTTGTAAATTGAATTGTAACCAAAATTTTGAATGATGAAATTTCAATTTATAAAGGTGGTAGGTCGGTGGCAGTTTTAAACAATTTCGTCAATTTGTCTTTTCGAATAAACTAAAAAAATAAAATGAATTTGTTTATTATTTATAATAATCTCGTTTTATTTTGAAATTTAAATTTACCTTATCTTATCAAATCCACTTGTAGTATTCAAAATTATTTTTTGTGGTTAACTTGGAATATGTTAACACGCCCAATAATTTCCATATATGATCTTTGAATTTGTTAAATTCTAAATTTAAAGCTCACTTCAGTAACAATAAATTCTGTTCGTTTCCTGGTGACAGAGGATGGATTGATAAAATCTTCCTTATGTCGAAAAAATTAAAAAAAATTATTGCTATTTGTCATTTCATATTCATTCAGTCAATTGAAAAAGCACATTAACTCCAAAGTTACACATTCAAATGTAGATGAATTTATAATTTGTGTAGAAGACAGCAAAATAAGGAGTTAAACGATTGGATTTAAATAAATCTGTTAATATTTTTGCAACGACTCGACATAAATTCATAATTAATCAATTTACATTTCCTTTTTCAAAAAATCTATTCAATAAAAAATTATCCCCCGCAATTAATGATGATATTGTCGCCATAGTTTTTTTGGCGAATTGTATACTCAATACATTTTTGCTTAATAATACGCCTACGTTTTTCCGATATAAAATATACGTTTTAACGCGCCATTTTTTATTATTATATTACTTTTTTTTTTTAATCACATTTGTTGTAACAAATATAATTAATTTATTGTCAAATTTATTATTATTATATTGCTTGTGTAAGTAAAAGATAGATTGGTGTCTTATTTTCACAGGAAAATTCTATAATAGTATCTTTGTTATGTACAAACATATATTAAATAAATATATTGGAAGGATGAAAAATAATATAGTATATACCCTGACCTTGGGCAAAAAAAAATTATTCTACAGGATCAAAAAACAAAAATTAATTGTAATTGAACCACAGTAAGCTTATGTGTAGTAATATATACCCTCTATTTCTATTACATATTTATTAAATAAATATTTTTAAAACTATTTTTATAGACTTTTTAATAGGGAAATTTGATGTTAGAATTTGGATGTAAACAAACAAACAACCATATCATCATACCATTACCATATGTACGAAATAATTTTCATTAGGCACTGTTAAGAGAAATATTTGTGAAACTAGATCCTCGTGTAGTAGGTAGAGACACAATCTTCTATATTTAATTTCTTAAAGGAAAATTATAGTTACGAAAGTAAATTACAATTATATTAAATACGTACTACTTGCAATTACATAGATAAAAAAATTAAATATAATTAATTACAATTTATATATCGACTATGCTTGTGTTACGTTTCCCAGCATTTTAACTATACTAAGTTGATATTATTGTCTGTCTGAATTATTTAAGTATGAACTAGTAATCATCTCCATAGTCTGTAGATCTGTTTTGATTTTTTCTTATTAATTATTATAACCTTGACTTTACTTTTGATGAAACATTTATAATTCTATAGAATAGAAGATAATTTCCAATGGTTTCGATAGAAATTTTCCTTAGACTTAGATGATCTAATCTTAATCACGTTATTGTAGTCTTGTTTACTGCATAAAATATCTATTGTACTCTTACACGATCGCCTTTTCGCTATTCTGGACATATAAAATGTTTATTACCAGATCGTTTCCTGCCGAAGAGTTCCCTCCCACCAGGGTAAAATAAAATGGCGTCGTATAAATATTTAAATGGCGTCGAATAAATATTTTGACTTAAGTTAGCCTATGTATATATCCATAGTTGACGAGGAATGTTTAATTCAAATTTAATTAATATTCAGTGAATTTTCTTTCTTTCAGTGTATAAATATTTCTGAATTATATAAAAGATACATTTATGTGTATCTAAATTAAGCTTTTTCATTGACGTAGGCAAGAAATGTTGTTTTTATTTTTTATTATTATTGTTTTTTTTTTTTTAATATTTGTATATGTATATACTATTAGAAGCTTTTACTATATTGTTTGGAATTTCTTCAATATCATCTTTCAAATTACACTCTTCCCTAATCATCATTATAACTAATCTTTGTAACAAAATTGTAATTAAAATATAAAATTACATCAGTCAATCAGCAGCAGTAGAAATGATCGAATTTATGGATTTTATTTTAGATTCCCGAAATTTCCAAATTTGTGAAATTCTTTTATGCTTTCCTCCCCCTTTCCTTATAATTTAATTGAGTCCTCTTTCTTCTTCACCTCTTCATTCAAAAAAAAAAAGTGGTGTGTTTTTTTTTGATGTGTTAACATAACAAATGAAAGAATTCTTTGAAAAAAGCTCGTTTTTTTTTTTTTAATTTATTTTTTGCATGTGCAGACAGAGTCGATGGAATACTCCAAAAAAAGATATAGCCATTATAGCCACATTCATATAAAGGAGAATAATAATAATAACAAAATGTTTGTTTACAAAAAATATTTCTAAGGTTAACTCCCTGCCCTGTGTGTCCCTGCTCCAACTTCACCTAACACACAATCAATATTCTTCTATCTCATTTACAAAAAAAAACCATCCCTAACCTATAAACTTTGGAGCAGAAACTGAAATGTGTGTAAAAACAACACATGCATACAATTTTAATATGTATACATGAGAATTTTTGGATTTCTAAAAAAGTCTTCTTCCTCGCTCCTCGCGTTAATATTTTATTTTTGAATTATTTTGTTTGTGTATTTGTGTGTTTTAATTCAGAGGGGCGTGGGGCAGAGTAGATATTAGAACTTTAGCTATACCTATAATATTTATTATAGAAAGCTTCTATATTCTAAGAACAATTTACAAAATTAATTCTTTTTATTTATTTAAATAATTCCTCGCTTTTACGTTTCATGTATTTTTATTACAATTATGAGTAGATTTTCTTTTGTGGGTGTGTGTGTTTATTTGTTAGTGTATTTTAAGGGGGTTTAATAAGAAAATATTTTCAAAAGGCGTATTTTTTTTTTATTATTATTATTTGTTCTCTTTGGGGGGTTTAAGGCGAGAGTGCTTTTTATATTTATATCAATCGTTTAAGAACTTTTGACCGTGTTAGATCAGTTTTTGCTGTTCAGAAAAATAATAAATAATAACAAAAAAAAAATATCAAAATAAATAATTTTAAAAATATTAAAAAAAAATATATTTAAAAAAAATCGTGTAATTTTTCAAAAATAAAATATAAAAATAATAATTTTAAAAATTATAAAAACAATTTCAAAAATTATAAAAAAAAATATTAAAACAATTTTAAAGTGAGAATTAATTTTTATTGAGTTTTTTTTTTTTTGGTATTTTATAAAAAAATATTTTTTAAAAATATTTTTTAAAAATTTACGCAGTTTTCTTTTTTTTTTTGTTTTTAATTACTTTTTATTTTTTATGATTTTATGAATTTTAAATTCTTATTATCGAAAATTATGCAAAGTTTCAATAATTTTTTT
The DNA here is from genome assembly GCA_949752835.1 of Empis stercorea. Classification (NCBI taxonomy): domain Eukaryota; kingdom Metazoa; phylum Arthropoda; class Insecta; order Diptera; family Empididae; genus Empis; species Empis stercorea. The sequence goes on along the minus strand of OX457086.1, from coordinate 10,075,019 downwards.
GTATTTTTATAAAACTTTTGTTTTTTTGTTTTTAAATAAATAAAAAATAAAAAATTTAAATATTTTTATAAATAAATTTTAAATAAATTTTTTTTTTTATTAAATTTTTCAATCACAAAAAAAAATAATTTTTTCATACAAAAAAAAATACACAAGGGAAAACAAATTTCATTAATTTTTTTTATAGAGACGTGGACAACTGATTAGATAGTGAAAAAATAAAAACCCCATTTATTATTTATTTTTTAAGTGAATTATCGTAATTGTATTGGTGATTTTTAATTTATTATCAGTGTTTTTTTTTTATTATAATTTATTTTTATTTCCTAGTTCACCAAAAAAAAAAAAGAGATTACAAAAAAACGATTTTTTTAAAAAAAAACACGAAAAAGTGATTAGCCCCTTGTAAAATTTTTAGAAGTTCTAAAAGTAATTTACCCCTTAGAAAAATTACGAATTTTTTTATAATTTTTTTTTGTGTTTGATTATTGATTGTTTTAAAATTTTGTTATTTTGATTGAATTTTCGTAAATCACCCTGTTTTTTTTTTATTTAATTTACATTATTCTTTTTATTGTGTGGAGGATATTTGGTGGGGTAATATAAATATTTCTGCTTATTTCCGTGAAAAAAATTTTTTTTTGTGCAAAAAAGAAAAATTAAATTTTCAAATATTTTATTTTTTCACGCGCCACGTGAATTCTATAAATTATTATTATAATTTTTTTTTATAATTTTTTTTTTTTATTTTTGAATTTATAATAAAAAATAGAATAAATTTTAATATTTTTTTTTTTATTATTAGTTTGTGCTTAATTATAATTTTAAGCTTTTTGTGTTATAAAAAGCTTTTTTCTTTTAGAATTTTATAATATACAAGAGAAGAAATATAATATAAATAAATTAAAGATACTTTTTAAATTTAAATTTTTTACTAAATTAAATAACAAAAAAAAAAATATTAAAAGAAGTAAAAAAAACTTGTACTTTTTGGAGAAATGTAAAATTAATTAATAGAAGAGTTTTTGTGATCAATAATTATTTGTGCAATATTTTAGTACAGCTGCTAAAAAAAAAATTTTAGATTGACAGAAAAGGCAAAAAAGGTTTGTTCAAAATTTTTTTTTAATAAAAATTACATTTTATAACATTTTACTATTATGCTGCCCATACATTAAGCAACTTGTTGGCCAACTAGTTGCGCGACTACTTGCGCAACCACGCCACAAACCTATGCAACTTTTTCAGCAACCTTCTCTGCAACCATCAAATTAAATGTCTTTTTTTATCTCGCTGTCAAATGTCAAATTTATATTTGACTTTTGATTAAAAATTAAATGTATTTGATATATTTATTTATATTTGATTATAGTTTATTATTGTGTTCTCCTGTATTTGTTTAAAATTTTCACACAAATACTAATTTTGACAAGTGACAACAAAATTGATAATTCAATTATTTAAAAATTGATATAAACATGTTTTTTGGCATCAAACATCATTTAGGTTGCTCAACTGCCCCATAGACTAAGCAACTTGCAACCAGCAACCAACGCCACGCCCACAAAAATCAAAATTTTTTGATTATCTTGCAACCGACTGTGCAACCTTCAAAATGGTTGCGCATCCGTTCCACAAACTATGCAACTTTCCAAGTTGCGCAACTAGTTGCGCAACTAGTTGCGCAACAAGTTGCTTAATGTATGGGCAGCATTATATATAGCATTTCCAGGTCAAACTAGTCATTTCCCAATTAAAATTAGTCATTTTCCAAATCAAAATAGTCATTTTCCAATTAAAATTTGCCTTTTTCACAGATACAAAATTAAGGTTTTTGTTAGTTATTAAATGTGTAACTGATCTTTGACACTATACATTCACAACAATATTTGTATAGTATAATTTACATATCAATTACATAATAAAAACATTATAAAACCATAAAAAGTTTATCTTCGGAACTTCCTGAAATAAATTTAGATCAGCTAACCTAAAGAAATATATTATGATTATTGATCTATGTATGTAAATACATGATTTAAATTCTCTGTTTCTTTACAAAATTGTAGCATAAATTTGTTTTATGCTTTCAATAGTTTGCAATTATTCTAAATAACAAATTGAATTTCTATATTGAAATTGTAATGACACTATTATTTTATGTCATTATTCGTTAATAAATTAGCATATAAATGTACTATACTATCCACTGATTTTAAGTGTTCTCTTTTGATCTCTAAATTCAAATAATAATCTCATTAAATCATCTGACTAAATGACTAGATTCTGCTGAAGAAATGTAGTGATCAAGTTAAGAAAATTTTTAGATTTAAAATATCAAATGTCAAGCAAAATGTCAAAAGCAAGACACTCATTAGTCTAATTAGTCTTTAATTAACATATCCTACCTAAAGAATTTCAACATTTTCATATTATTAAGTGCAAAATAATGTTTCTCTCCGATGAGTCTTTGAGACCAAAGTTTGTACGATCAGTCTAGAAACTCATGGTCTTGAGTTTATAGTATTAAGACAAAGCTATCTGGTGAATCTTAAGACTCTCGAAATTAATCCTTCCACACATAACACAAGAATATAAAAAATTATATAGCTGACTGATATTATTCCAGGTTCACTCCTCTCAACTTGTTTTCTTATATTTATTTAAAATAGAATTTACTAGTTAAATATATTTTTTTTTAATAAACAATTTTATTTTACCATAAAATTTAATTTCATCGTTAAGAAGTTCTATAAAATATGAATTTTTAAAAACCAGTTCTTAAAATGGTCGCCTTCAATGACTATTGTCCATAATTAATAAGGCAATCACCACCAGCGACTGAATAAACAAATATTATTAATTTTTTTTAAATCTTATTTCCAAAGCTCTGACAGAATAATTGATTTTTTCTTATAGAAACTCGGTGGGAAAATTTAGTATAGGAAAAACAAATATGAATTCAGAAAAAATCAAAATTTCAGCCTACAAAAACGACAGACAAAGTTATATAACTTTAAAAAAAAACTAAAAATTAGCAAAAAAAAATTTAAATTAAGCAAAAAAAGTTTTAAGTATAATAGAAATTTAAAATTTTGAACGATGATCTCAGGTATTTGAAAAAGTTCATTCCACCCTGAAAATAAATATAATAAAAAAATAAATTCTCTTCATTTTTTTTGTATATAATTTAACAAAAAAAAAACTAAATAAATAAAAATAAAATTAGTATATCACCTCACCTGATATCATTTTCTAAAATTAATAAAAAAAAATTAAATTTATTAAACAAAATATTTTTTTTGCTTTAATTTTAATTACTTATTTGCTTGACTTCTGGGATCATATTTCATTTTTTTTCTCATTTTTTAATATTAAATTACAAAAAATGTTTATATTCAATTTTTAATTAATAGTATATTTAAAATTAAATTAAACTATTTAAATGCAATTTAATTTTTAAATTAAAAAATGTGTTGATCACTTTATGTTTTTGATCGCTAGTAGATATTACAAATACGATTTCCTTGTTCCAAATAAGATCAAAGCTGATGCAAATTTTAGTTATGAAGATGTCAAAATCTCTAATTTGTTACAGATAATCATATATATATAGCCTTCAATCTCTTGTAGATTTCATAGAGGACACCGCAGAAACGTGGTGCGACTGTTATTGAAGCCATTTTATAGTTTATCCCTGTTGATTCTTAATCTAATCTCTTGCCATGTCAAAAAAATCAATTTTGGATTAAATTTATAATTTAATGTCAAAACGATCACATTGTCGCCAAATTCACATCACGATAATCAACATTAGAGATATTTGACAGTTAGGCATTACAGTGCTAATGGTTCAAATGAAATATGTAATTAATTATTCCAAATCTAATTAATCAATTTCCCAAATTGTACAAGACACTAAAACGATACAGATTTATGTTATAGAACTTACTATACTACTAGTAATTGGTGTGTAATTACAGAATTCTATTTATTCTTTCTGTTTAGTTCAAGTAGATAAATTCCACAACCCATAAATTAAATTTTATAGATTTCAATCGATAGTATATTTAAGTACAAAAGTGAGTCATAAATTTAATTTTATAATTCCCATTAGTGTGAAAATATAATTAGACAAGACAAGATACTGAAATCTTTATAATATTCTTTTTCTAATTTTTCATTAATTTAATCCAGACATAAAAAAAGCTAAAACAAAAATATTCTTCTATGTAATCCGAAATTTAAATTATATATTTTTTTTTTGTTGATGTTTTAAAAATCTCCAGTGAAGAAAATGAAATTATATTTTATATTATTTGCCGCCAGAGATTCAGCTTTTAACCTTGACCGATGATAGAAATAATGACTCTAATTTTTTCCTATATTTTTTTGCTCCCCAAATATTTATTATTATTTTTTTGTTTTGTGTATGCTTAAAAAATTTATATCTAGCTAAGTATTTTTTTTTTCATCTTAATATTTGCAAGTCATTTAACATTTGTATCATTTATTTTGGCACTCAACAAAAAGCTTTTTCTTGTATTGTTGTTGGGAGATGTGTAATTGAACTTTTGCAAAAATACAGGGTTGCAATTAGATTGGCGCCACAGTAAATAAATTTAAATATTTTTATCATATTATATAATGTTTTTTTTTTTGGGGGAATTTTTTAAGTAAAATAATTGAATGGAATTTTTATTATAGGAAAATATTTTTTTTCAATTAAATATCATTAGTAATTTTTAGCAGTAAATCTTTTAGAGGTAACCAATTATTGGAATATTTATTTAAGATTCAAATAAATCTGATCTCCACCATTAAGGAAAACTGAAATTAAACCTTAGTCAACCAATTTCTTCAATTAGTCATGTCTCAAGATCATCAACTAAGGCTACCTACTTCAGTCCAATTAACTTTACTCTTTTACATAATTAATATTATCGTTTTTTGTCAATTTCAATTTTTTAAATTATGTCAATTTCAATTTATACTCGAATTTAAATTTATTTCATGATTAATCTTCATGCTGTCCTGTCCCTCCCACAGGAGCTTAACTTTTTAAATTCATTTTATTTTTTAAATATTTTTTCGGTTTATAGATCTTCAATAATTTTATTTAAATATTTAATAATTAAATAATATCCACTTTCATATTTTTTAAATGTAATTTTTTTTTTACTATTAGCTAATTTAAAATATTTGAAATAAAAATCTTTCGAAACCAATTAATTAAATTTTAATCGCATACAATTATCGACCCGACAAAATAAGTACTCAGCACAACAAATTTGATATTAGAACGGCAAAATTTTAAATAAACGACAGATAAATTAATATTAAATTCGTTATTTGTCGTAACAACAACATAATTTATCGCGTCCAAAATAAATATTTTGTTGTGGAGAAAATTGTCGTTCAAACAACACATTTTTCTCAATTTTAATTTCTGAAATATATTTTCTAAATAATAAAAAGCATACAAAATATCAAATTTTTCTTAAGAAATATTCTAAAAAAAAAAAATTGATTAAAAAATTTCTAAGAAAATTCAAATTGAGAATTCAGAATTAATTTTCTTTCTTATTATATAAATTTTAATTAATTTGATTTTGACCTAAAAAAACTGTTAGAAAGAAAAGTTTCTTACTTTTTTTTTTTACTTAAATGAATATTTATAATTTAAAATCGAAAATTTAATTTTTATGGAACAATTTTGGAATAAATTTTAACAATTTTAAAGTAATATTTAAATATTATTAAATGGATTGCATTTTTTTTTTAAATTTTTCTATACGGAAATTGAAATTTTTTGAATTATTTTTAGAATGGAAAATTTATAATTTTGAATATTTTAATTTTTGCTATTTATAACCAAAGCGAAAAAAAAATGTGTATAAAAAAAATATTAAAAAAACAGATTTTCTTGAGAAAAATATTTTTGTTTATAATTATTTGTTTATTAATTTTTGTAGAAATGCTAAAATTATTTGTTATTTTTTTTGCAAAATACCAACAGGATGTCCATATAGTGTATAATTAAATTTGTTTGTTAATCCTATGAATATATGAATTTATATCAGTATTGAAATATATTTGAGGCAACATTCAAGACTATCAACGAATCTAGAAATCAAATTTTACGTCATTTTTGTAATATTGTAAATTTTCATCTCAAAATATTTCCATTTACAAATATGTGAGCATTATAACAGGATCTATTGCTGACAGTATTTAAAAAGCACGATCAAAGGAATGATAATGTGAAAAAATACTGAAAATTTGTAAAACTACTGTGAAAAATGTAAATACTGATAGTATTATAATGTTCAATATTGAAGTATATTTAGGCACATTGATGTTCTGAGAGGTCAATACTCATCAGCATTTAATAGTGTCTGTATTATTGACCATTCTAAAATTTCTGTCATTGTCGCTGTAACGATGAAATTGCTCACCATCAAAATATGTGTTGGAAGTGCAAAAATGTTGGACAACCTGTAAATAATAATTAACCATAATATTTTGTTACATAACTTTATGTTGATTTCTATAATTGTTTCATAGAATTATGCAATTTTTTCTCTTCTCTTATAAATTTGTTATATCGAATTTCATTTATTATTTTTTGTATTAAAAAAACAAACTTAATCGTTAATTTACTTAAAAACTTTTTGTAATTACTAAAATTATAATTATATTTTATTTTCTGTCACTTTTATAATTTTTTTTTTTGTAAAAATGACACCATAATAAAAATTTATTCTAAAATTTTAATTCTAAATCAAATTCTAAAAAAATTTCTAGTTAAAACTGCTTTTTATAATATGTAGTATGTAATATATAATTCTGGTATCAGCAATCCACCTTGAAAATTAATCATAAAACAAAAATTATGTTTTTCTTGTCAAAAAAACAAAAAAAAAATCTTCTAATCTGAAATTAAAACCTCCTTAAAAGATAATTTATTATTTAGTATTATTAATTTTTTAGTATTTTTTTGTTATATATATAAAATAAAATTTAAATCCATTTAAAAATAAAGATAATTTAATTAAATCAAACTTTTAAGAATTAAAAAAAAAAAATCGTAATATTTCTTTTTTTATTGAATTACCAATAAAATTATTAATTTTCTAATTTAAATTTCATGAATATTCAGCAATTGGTTTTCTTTAGCAAAATTGATTTATATTTTAAATATTCTGTTGTTATATCATTTTGCAGCACACAGAGGAGGCTAAAGTCAATTTGTCCGAGCCTTTAAAATATTATAATCAGAAAATAAGTCAAAATTATGAAACTTCCAATATTTATACTCATTCATAATATACATAGATTGAAAATTGATTGATTTAAAAAAAAAAATTAATTTCCAATATTTTCCAATGTATTAAAATTTTAAGTTTCCAATATTTTTGAATTTTTTTTTTTTTTATTAGAACAACAGAATTTTTTATATTTAGGTTAAAAATATGACCAAAGTCACCTTCAAAATAGTCATAAAAATTAATCAGTAGATCAATAAAAAAAAATATAATAGTATATAAAAAAAAAATGGTTTTTCAAATTGAAAATTTTAACCACTCTACTTAGAGGAATTTTTGCATACTTAAATTATTTAAATAATTATTTTTCAAAGCTTTTTTTTCAGAAAGTGGTTAAGTTATGTTTAAATATTTAAATTATTAGCTGGCTGGAATGTTTTTGAAATGATTATGTATTAAACAATTAAACTTTGTACCTATAATAATAAACAATTCATTTATATATTATACTTAATGTAAGTAAGAAATAAGAGATTTTTAGCTCATGATTATGTATCATAAAAACAAAAGCAATATTTTATATAAATAATTAAAGCTATAGGACCATATTTTATTAAGTAAATATGAAAAATATATATAATACTATATTAGCAAATATAATTTAGCTGATTCTTTCTACATTATGTAAATTTTTGAAGGTGTTGATATCGTGGTTATGGTACTTTTTTAGATTACTAAATAAACTTAGTAATATACTGATCCGATTTGCTTGCTACATTATATCAATATTCAAACTTTAATAATAGCTTTATTTGAAAATATCAAAGTTGACATAGAATTGGCAAACAGAAAAACATGTTCAAATGTCAAGTCGCTAATTTCCCACCATTTGGGAGAAAGTCAGACAGACACATATATTTTCTGTTTTATAATATTAATAATAATTAATATTCAAAGCATAAATATATTTTAGTTAATTCCTTTAGATACCTCAATTAGAACAACCTAATTACTGTTTATTCATGAGACTTAAAATAAAAGTATAAAACTTCATAAATTCATATTCCTCATACTTAAACCTCAATGTAAATCTTTGAGTTAATCCTTTTTAGTAAGTAAATAGTTTCGTTTCGATAGTTACTGAAAAATGTATACAAGTAATAAGTAAGATGTACAAGTCACTATATTGATTTATTTTGGTATTATCGATGTCAACTTATTAGCGATTGTTTGCTCGGTTTACAGTGAGTTACATACTTACATATATCATTGATGTGGTGAAATTATAACCAGTAACTTTAACAGCTCAGACATTTATTGCCTTAACAAAATATCAAACCTAATAATCTCTTATTACAGTTCACTTTTTATTGTCACTATTCACGATGTCACTTAATACTGTCACTGTTTACGCAAATAATCAAGAGGCCTAAAAGTTTTAACTTTTTTAGGCAAATAATCAAGAGACCTAAAAGTTTATTGTTTTTAGAGATAAAAAGAAATCTTGTTAAAAAGTGTCATCAACTCTTAATTTATTGTTTGACCTACAAAAGTACAATTTAATTTAAGCTTTTAAAATAATTTAATATGTCAAATTTTTTGTTATCGATTATTATATTTATATTTTGTTAAAATAATTATAATTAATTTTTTCTTAAAATAATTATAATTAATTCTTATTTATAGAAAATCATTTTGTGATTTTTATCAATGAATTTTTTGTCAAGAAAATAAATCAGAAATGGCGGGGATTTTCTTTACATTCGTTTTTTTTATTACAAATATTTTTGATGAGAGAAAATTTGTTTTGTATAAAATATTTTAGAAACGCAACAAAATTCTTATTGAATGAGAAATAAATTACTACATAAATAGAAATTTTTATTTTTTTTTATGTTGTTTTGTTGATAAAAAAACTTTAAAGATTATAAATTTTAGTAGTTTTTTTTTTAAACACACTTATTTCATTCACGATTAATTTCTAGTATCGCGTGACTGAAAGATTTATAAAATTATGATTGTGTTATGTAATTTTTTTTTTTTGAAATTTTTTCAAATGAAAACAAAATATTATATTATTGAAAGTTTAGTGGAATTTGAAAAAGTAAGTGATTTAATTTTAATTTGAATTTAAAATTAATTTTTATTTCAATTAATTTAATTGGTTTGAATTGGAATTATCATTTTTCAGAGTTCCTTTTTTTAAATTTTCTCCTATCAAAATATTTGGTTTCATAATTTTAATATATGACTCTCTCCGCTATTCAAACTTATCGTTCTCGTATTGATATATTACAAGTATGTACATACATTTTGTTTTGCTGCTTAAGATCAATGAATATATATTTGATAAATCATCGATAGAATTATCTAAAGCTAAAGCATTATTAGCTTCTCTCACATTATCAAATTATTAACCAATTTCCCTCATGGAGACGACCAGTAGCTTAACGTACTAAGAGTGCAACACATAAATATTAACGCTTTATATTCTGAATATAATTGGAAAAAACCTGATTATGTGTAGAAGCTCTTGCGAGTTACCAATTCCATGGTTTTTACTAGCTTCTCAAATATTAATTTTCTTTGATATTAACCAGCTAATCAAAATTCTTCATTATTATTTTTTTAAATATTTCGTAACAAAAAATCAAAATTTAGGTTTAGCTTTCAAAAACAAAAATCATATTAGCTTTAATTGCCCTCTTGTGGTTTAAATTATTTTTAATAAATTATAAAATTTGATAAGAATATTTTTACATATATTTTCTTGTTACAAGGTTGAAAGAAATTTGAAATTTTGTTGTTGCTCAGATGTCAAAAAATATTGTTAAATGACAAATTTCAATTAATTTTTTTTTTGGAGAAATTTAACCTTGAAATATTGTGCAAAAAAATAAGTAACTTCTTTTTTTTTACATAAAATGATTGGCAAATCATAGAAAATTAATTAAGGTTAGGGATTGATCAATAAATAGATTTTTTTCTAAATATTTAGAAAACAGTTTTTCTGTTTTGAAGAAACTCTTCCAAAATTGAGAATTTGGAATGTAATGCAGCATAAAAAATACTTAAATTTTTTGTTGTTTTTCGCCACTTCACTTCCATTCCAATTTGTTGAGAAATTACTTATAAAATTCTTTGTTTTCAAAATTCATATTGGTCACAATTTGTCACAAATTTTTATCATTCATTTTGGCCATTTTATATTTACCTAAAAGTGGTGGCCGAAGTGATAATGAGCTACTCTCGAAGCTTATCTTCTGCTTAACCAATTATTATATAATATTTCTAATTTATGTAACTTTTAACAAAATCCTGTGACCTGTGACTAATATAGAACAATTACATGCTGCTAACTTCATTATCAATACAAACATTATTATAAAATTTTAAATTAAATAACATAATTTGTTTTTAATAAAAAAATTTATTGCATTTTTTTTATAAATTATTTTAAAATTGATTAAATTTTCATTAAAAAAAACATTATCAAAATCTAATACTATAATTAAGTACTTATTAGGAGTACTTTTTAGGCACGCTTAAATATAATTGGCGCCATTATATTATTTTATATTATTAAATTTAATTCTCTCTTAATCAATATCTGATTTAATTTTATTCTTGCAAAATACAAATACAAAAAAAAATATTTATGGATTTGATTTTTAAATTTTATTTTGAAAAAATATTTTCTGATAACGCAAAAATTTCATTACGTAACAAAAAAATTTATATTATTATTTATTCAGCTTTTAAAAGAAATGTTGACTTAAAATAAACGTGCTATTTTCACAATTGTTTTTGTATTTGGAATTGGATTTATGAAGTACAAAATTATTTATAAATTGTAAATTGAATTTATCAAAAAAAAAATCGGTCAGAACTTTTCAAATATATATACCAAAGTTTTATAAAAATGAATATTCAAATTTAAGTTAAATGACTTCAGTCATAATTTCAAATTACAAAAAAAATGTCAAATTGAATTTTCTTGTAAATTGAAATTTGATAGTTGAAAATATATAATAAAGATATTAGACAAACTAGGTAATAGAAGGTACTCTACAATGAAATTATGTACCTAAAAAGATCAAATTTGATAAAATTAAAAAAGATCAAATTTAAATTTCAAAATTTAAATTTGTAAAAAGAAAATTTATTTTCTATAGTAGTAAATCTACTACATGATGATTCAACTATATTAGATCCTCCCCAAATAGCATTAATTCAATAACATTCTTAAATTATTTTTCGTTAACCAAATTAGCTGAAATAAAATTTTTTTATTTATTTTATTGGCGCCGCAAGTAATTTTTATTTTTGTATTTTATGATTATAAAAAAAAAAAGTCCGTCATAATAAAAAATTTTCTAACAGACTGTACAACATTATACATGTACAGTACATGAAACATTTTTGCTCTGTTTTTTTTATTATCAAACTCTTCCTCATCTCCTCAGAAATGCCATTAAAAAGCTCACAAAAAGCTCAAAACAAAAAAAACAAATTTTGAACAAATTTTTTTTCTGACACTGATTTTTAGTGGTTTTTTCGCATTTAATTTGAACAAGTGGGAGGTGCGGGGTTGGTGTTTCAAATAAGCTGATAAAAAGCTTAATTAGTAAAGAGAACAAAGAAAAAACATATGTAATTAATTAATAGAGAATTTTATAAATCGCAAAAATAAATTTAAAAATTTTAAATGAACAAAAAATTAATTTAATAAAAAAAATCCTCTTGCCTTCTTCTGTTTACTTGTACTACCCCAACCCAGTGTAGTGTAGTCTATCTGCATCAGTGTCTGTATCTGTTCTGTATTTGCTGTAGTATTCTTCAGCTCTCACTGACATCCTCTCTGTATTTTGCTTTGGTGTAGTGTTGAGTTGAGATTGAAAATTGAAATCGTGAATTTATCTTGGCTCGGAAGAAAAAAATATGTCAACAAACAAAACTTACACCAATACAATAACAAACAACAACACAACAACAAAAATTTTAAGCTTTTTGTGGAATTGGAAAGAAAAAAAAATAAATAAACATAAATGACCTTGAATTATAAAAAAAAAATTTTAGCTCGTGTATATTTTTATAGATACATATAATAACTGTAGGTAAATACATAAAAATTTTATATATAATGAATTTTTATTTACTTTTTTTTTTAGTGCGCGTTTTTTTTTTTTATTATTATTATTATTATTTTTGTTATTGTTGTGTTGTGTTACTTTTTACGTTAGGTTATCCACTATCAGCAGGCGGGAGGTGGTGATGATATATATTCGATTTATGTTATATAAAATGAAATTTAAGTCAAAGAGAGAGGGTGTCTTTTTGCTTGTTTTTTTTTTTGAGATATCAACAATATTGATAAATTATTATCACTTCATACATGATATAATATTTATTTTGAAGCTACAGGCTGTTAGTGACGATATGAACCTATTAACTAAAATTCTACTGTAATTCTATAATAATAATAAAAAATGTAATTTTTATAGGGGGTAGATAGATGGCGCCAGAGATATTTGTGAATTACTTTTATTTATTATTTATTTATTTTTTCTATTACTAATTTTCCATTTATATATCACCCGGCAACATGAAAAAAAAAAATTAACACAAGAAAAAAAATAATTGCAAATAAAAATATTTATTTGTTATTTAAATTTAAATAACATTATTTTTTTTTTTTGCTCTCTAAAATTTTCCTCAACATTAAAAAAAAACACAATAATATTGTTACCCTGATACTTGATACATATGTTTTTTTTTTTTTCAAATAATTTTAATTTTAGAAATTTTTTTGCAAAACAAAAAAAAGTTTATTGAATTTTATTGATTAATTTTATCGATTCGTGATTATAAAATTTTTCCCTTTTTTTATTTTTGGGTTTGTGTAATAAATCTTCAAAAAAAATGATAAATTCCAAAAATTTGATTAGTGGAATTTACATAATAAATCCAACCCCCATAAAAAAATTTATATATAGAAATACTCTTCCCCCAAAAATTAGTAAATAAATTTTTGTATTAGAAAAAAAAATAAACATGTTGTTGTTGTTTATTTATATATTTTTGCAAAATTTTGTTTTTCCATTTTATTTTTTTTGTTGATGGGGAATGGAAAATAGAATTATTATCATATGTTTTTGTTTATTATAAGAAAAAAGTATTTATTTAATTGTAAATAAGGTAAATAAAAGTTAACCATTTCGTTATGATACAATGACCCCTTCACTCACAAATTGATAAACATTTTTTTTATAGGCCTCATATTTTATGTGTTTTGTTATTTGAGCGATAATTGTGTCTATACTTATATGTATATAAGGGCAAAGTCAAATTCATAAGCATATTTAGGGAAGGGAACACATCTTCGAATGTAAAAATAATCGCTTAAGAAACAAAATTCTATTATTCAATTTAACGAGCTGCAAATAATCTTCGGGTAAGAGTTTGTTTTGCCCAATTTCATTTTATAAACTCTACTCTTGTTGCGATTCAAATGCACGACACTAGTAGAATTCCACTGTCGTGATTCCAGAAAATTACCCTAATGAAGTAATTTTCTAAAATCAGATAGAAGGGAATACCGTATTTACAAAATTTTTTGGATTTGCTTTTGTGAGTCACATTTCCATTGTTTAATGATGATTGAATCCGATGAATTAAATTTTTTTTTGTTTACCAAGTTTATTTTTGACAAATTATGAAACTTCAGTGGACTTTAATCATCCAAAATTAACTAGTGCAGATTTAGAAAATTCTGACCATTACAAGTTACTAGTTTCAGTCATAGTGAAGTGATTGATGACAATTTGTCAGAAAATTTTTGACACATTTGTTAAATTTCTCTATTATGGATTGCTAATGACAATTTGTTGCAATTTTAATGTTGTATTACCTTAGTCTATTTCTATTGAACAAAATTTAGTCATCCTTGTTAAGTTTTATGAAATTTTTATAATATTTTGGCCCAAAGAAAATCAAGTTTCCAAAATATAATAGTCAATAATATGCAACATTTTCAACATTATTATTAGTAGAAATATAAATATTAGTTTTAGTTAATCATATAATTTTCCAAGGATTTCCTTTTTTGACAAAAATAAAGAATAAATTTTCTCTACACTCGTTCGTTATTATTATTATTTTTACTTATGAGACAAGTAAATAATAAATTAATTGATGGCTCTTCGTCAAAGCATTAATTAAATACTTTATTGTGTTGTGTTGAAAAGTTTTCAAAAATAATAATAATTAAATTGGGGGTGTTTATTTTTATTGTCACGAGAAGCATATTTTGTATATCTCATTATTATTACTTGTATAATATGAGATAAATAAATGTGTAATTGATTTGTTTTGACCAAATATTTTTTACAATAAAAATAATAATACCTAAATATAATTTTTTTAGTATATTTTTTTAAATCATTATTATACAAAATTTCTACAAATGCAATATAAAAAATATTGTGAAATTATTTACAATATTTTTTAATGGGTGATCATGAAAAAAACATCGATTTTTTTTTTATTTATATTATTCATATTTTTGCTTTAAAGCTTTTAAAATGAGCTTAGAATATAAAAATGTTTATGAATCATACTGGAAAATTTTTCTGCACTGACAAAAACAAATCCAGAATGTTTTTCAAAACAATATAAAAATTAAATTTTGTTTATTTTTATTATTATATTAGCGAAAATTATTATTAAAGTCCGGCAATAATTGATTCTCTACTATTGGATCAAAGATAAAAATTTATATAATTTTTTTTTTTTTGGATGTTGGGGAGGGAAAAAAACCAAAATGAAAATAAAAAGAGAAAAAAATTAATTGGGGAATTTAATATTCCATATGTAAGTATATACTATCTAAAAAATTTGATTGACATTGAGTTGTGAATAAAGTTAGAATAATTGAAGAAATTATTTGTTATAAATTTTTTACAAATTTTGACTAGCACGATAATGAAATTGTCTTATAGTAAGTATAGCTATCTTCAATTTTAATTAGCTTATTAATTAATTTGTCTGTATATTTATAGGTGCATTTGTGGCATTAATAGTGATTTATTGCATATTATTAGGTGCCACAATTTTAAGTATTGGGAAATACTGTAATCCTATATATAAGTAAGAGTTTCCAATTCGTCGTTGACGTGTATCATATGGGAAAAAAATTCGATAAATTAGAGATACAATACCATTTGTACAATGAATCATAGTTTGATATTTAAAAAATATGCATCATTTGATGGAAAAATAATACAATATTGTTTTCGTTATTTTATGTATACAAGGTAAAAACATTATTTTCCAATAATTTTACTTTACGTACAAATGCAAAAGATAAGAAAACGATTTTTATTACTATCTGATTTTTTTTAGAATTATAAATTTAAATTGAATTTTAACTCATGTTTAAGTTTGTAGTAACTAAAAAAGTAAATGATAATTTTCAAGAGGCCTTGAGAATTTTATTTGAGGAAATGAGAAAAGGACACTGGGAAGATCGGTAAACATGGCATTTAAATTGGAGTTTCTATAAACAACAAATTTTGCCAGAGCTAGATGATTCAGTGTTACTTGCCAGACTTGTATAGTTCCAAACTCTTCATAAAAGGAAGATCCCAACTGGAACTGAATGTTTTTTAAAAAATTGTCAACAAAAATTTGTTATTTTACTTTGTTGTAGTACTCATATTCACTCCAGTGAAATTTTTCTATGCAGTTTTTTTTACTCTTTCTAAAGTGACTTAAAAAAACGGAAAACTAAACTAGCATGTGAGCAAGCCAGTGTCATAATACCATGATGGGAGTAGTGAACAACTTAAACAGGAATTTAATATCTTTAAATTTTTGTGGTCATTCAATTTAAAACTTGTCTAAAATTATTCCATATTTATTTAAAAGCCTAACTAAAACTTAATTTAATCCAAAAAATTCATTCATAACATTTTTTTTTTTTTACAAATAATAACAGAGAAAAAAACTACACGTAAAATATTATGTTTTGAAAGTAAAGACTTAAATCATAAATTAAATCCGTCTCATCTTCTTCCGAAAAAAAAACTTTAATTCTACTTATAAAAGTTAAATAATAAAAATTTATTTACTTCCTCATTAAAAAAAAAAAAAAAAATAAACCAAAAATTTAATAATAATAAAATCAACAGGTTTTTTGACATTTTAAGAAACAGAAAAAATTCTTAACAAAAAAAAAATTATTCTTATATTTCTTAAATTTATAAATTATGCAAATATTAAAAGTATATTTTTTTTTTATATTCTCATAAATTTCTATTATGGAAATTGATATTCTTATAAGATTATTTAAAAATCTATTAAAATTCTGCAAATAAGATGAAGTTGCCGAAAATGTAGAAAACAGAATCATTCTTATTTTAAAAAATAATAATAATTTAATAGAACCGGTTTTTTCGAATTTTTAGGTGAACTTGAATCAAAAAAATTTTATATACAGAAATAATATTGTGTCCATTTTACCACCGCCCTCTATAGACTTACTGTCCATAAAATTCGTAACAAGTCTAACAAATCAACAAATTGTTCTAAAGATCTAAAGTCTAATATTAAATCAGTGATTTTTAATCCTCTTTGTCTCTCTGTGGTTTAATGTTCTTTGATGCGCGATGTATCAGTTTGTCTATCTAAATTTACTCAGCTTTAAATGATAGTATCAATTATAATACACTAATATAAATTTTAAGACTGGGTAAATTACTAGTTTTTTTAGTCGCATAATCCACATTGCTGGACAATTGTTCTATTCTAGTTTGAATTAAATATTTATTTTCGCCTGTAGATATGCATTTATGTATATATGTAGTTCCGACTCTACATAACATGAGTACTTCTTCAATTGCAACTGGCAAGAAGCTAATATAGGTTTTAGGTGTGGGATTCAATTGTTGTAAGCAATGTGGACACTTTAACAACTAGAATTTTTGTTAAGTCTCATTTTCCAATTCATTTTCGGGGCCAACAATTCGAAAACGCTGTTCTGCTGAATAACAAAATTTTTGTTGTTATTGATTTCGTAATATTGATTTCCTTTTTTTTTTTAATTGATTACCTCATGTTTTTTTTTATTATTTATGCTAAAAGTTCTGCTAAATATTTAAGTAAATTTTCGAAATATTTAACGAGTTTTATAAAAAATCAAATTGTTTATTAATTGGTTTGAATTGATTGAATATATAAACTACAATTTAATTTGGTGAAATTTTTTTATCAAAAAATGATTTATTTTAATTTTATATTTTCTTATATAAAATTACATTATTTCGTATATTTAAATTGATGAAAATTATTATTAATTTAAATATATAAAAAAATTAATAGTACCTATCAATGACGTCACTTCATGAACTTTTCAAGTGTTTACCATGATAAGTGCTTACTGTAATATATATACATACTTTTTTAATAGAATTTATTTACTTATTATTAATTTTTTCTATTATGTACGTCAAAGAATGTCATGATTCTGACTTGGTAATTTACGCATAATATATTTTAATATGTAATATATTTATAAGTATAAATTAGAAAATCTTTCGATTTTGGTGTCGCATTCTTTATAAGTTCAATTACATTACTGAGAATGATTAACTAAAAAAATGATTTTGATTAATATTTTCAAGTGATATTAATGTGATTTAATGACTAATTAAAGAAATAATGACTAAACCTAAACACAATACTAAAATAATGATTAACATTAAATAATAGATAAAAGTGAAAGCAAAGCCGTATTCGTATATAATTCGTTTATCTCCATTAAACATTATAGCTTATCTATCTCGATAGATCAATTGTTTATCTATTTCCATTGATCGTATTTCTTTTAAATGTGAAATGGATAAATGCGATAAATTTTCATATTCAAACAAATTTATAATTCATTATCACTGGGATAGGTGCAACTGGCGACTACCAATTAATTTTGCTATCTTTATACATTAAATTAAATAATAAATTGTTAAAATTAATTGATACATATATACATAAATAGAAATAAAAATATTTATTAAAAATTAAAAAATCGTTAGAACAATATTTAAAAATATGTAAAAATTATAAACAGAATAATAATTTTAAATTATGCAATAATTAAAATAATAATTAATTTTCATAAGAAAGTTAATTTAGAAAAATTGACAGGGTACTTGATTTTTCTGCGTGAATTTTTAAATAACCTTTACTAGATTTAAATAAATTTAAATGTTAATTTATGTAAATAAACATAAATTTACATGTTTTTTAATCCGTGAGGAATTTACTAATCTAAATTTAATAATTTTTTTATCTATTAACCTTAACGTATGAATTTCGCAGCTAGTCGTATGAAAAAAGATTAAATAATTTAAATTATTAATAAAAGTACAATATTAAAATAATTGAAATTTTCCTTTTCTTTACAGAATTTACATTGATTTTCACAGAATTTAACCAACAAAGGGAAAAGAAAAACTATTGAAATTACAATAAATTTCAAAGAATTTTTCACTCTACATCCGACTAATCAAATTGCTATCGATTTTGTTTGTTTCGACAAACAATTTTCTTCGATATCTAATCGTAAAAACAAAACAAAAATTTTTTGGTCCTTTTAAAAAGAAGAAGCAAATTTTGTAGTTTTCTTCTTTTTTTTTAAACCCAAAAATTTATACCATAAATGAAAATATGACTGAAAATCAGATATACCCTATACCAGCCGATTTTTTTGATAATTCATCAAATAGTAGTAATCTACTTAAATTGGATATATTTCCAAATGATTTTATAATAACAAATAGTAATAGTAATAGTAATAATAGTATTATTGGTTTGACTAATTTAACAACAACAACAACAACATCATCATCACGTAATAATCAACAGCATCATCAACAGCAAAATCATCATCATCAATTATCATCAACATTAAGTCCCCAACAACATTATTCAAATACATCTATGGATAGTTTAAGGGAAAATCCAATGTTAGCATCAACAGCATCAATACAAATACCACAACGTAATAATAGTGGTGGTATTATAAATGGTTTATTAACAAGTGGTAGCAATAGTAATAGTAGTAATATATTAAATATTAAATATAATAATAGTAATCAACAACGTTTAGAAGCTGATTTTTCTGAATATGGTTTAGATGCATTAGAAGCACATTCATATTCACCAAATTTATTAAATGAACAAATACATAATCATCATAATCAACATAATAATCATAATAATAGTAATATAACAATAGTAAATACATCAAATAATGGTAATAATAATACAACAACAATTGGTAATGGTAATAATAATCATACAACAACAACACAACCAATATCAACAACAACAACAACATCTGCTATTACAAATGGTGATGGTGATTTTATTACAATATATGAAATACCAAATTCAAATACAAATTCAAATACAATGTGGAGTGATATTGGTAATGCAATGATAACAACAAAATCAGAACCATTTAATATGGATGATGATTATATATTTCAAATAGATAAATCTGATTTAATACAAGGACCAACATTGGCTGAATTAAATGATGAAACATTATTAGAAGATTTAATAATTGAAGATTATATACATAATAGTGGTGGTGGTAATAATGGTGGTGGTGGTG
>OX457086.1:9923004-10054875 GCA_949752835.1 Empis stercorea | reverse complement strand
AAGCAAATAAAATAAAATTATATGGTTTAGAAATTGAACATAGTAAATTAAAATACAATTTTAATTAATTATTTATTTATATTTAAATATATTATTTATCATTTTAGAAAAACTCTTGAATGGAATTAGTGATTGTAAACGTATTTTAGCAGTAAAATATCAGAATCAAAATCCAAATCAACCACATCCAGATAATGTTGATGAATTAAATAATAAATTTGATACGATTGCACAACAATCAATAAGTAAGTATTTAAAATTTCATGATACTAAATTATTAAATAATTTTTTTTCAATTTGGTTGATGATTCAACTCAAGAATTGTTATTTATTTTAGTAATTCAGCGCAAGAATTGCTAATTTTATAGTAATTCAGCGCAGCAATTTAACTTTAATAACTTCCTTTATTTTAGATAATTTAGTGCAAGAATTATTAAAATTTTAGTAATTCAGCGCAAGAATATTGTTAAATGTTTTGGTAATTCAGCGTAAGAATTTGACTTGAATTAAACTTTATATAAATTTCTGCTATTGAAAATACATGTTTCATTTTTAAAATCATTTCCAAATTCAATCTAAATAATGATAGGATATTAAAAGTAAATGTTTAGTATGTCACTAAATTAAATTCTGTAATTTAATTAAATTAAACTTAATTTTTCAATTATGTATTTCTAATTTATTTTTAAATTTTTAATGTAATAATTTTTCCAATTTGCTATTTTTTCTCTGTAGCTGTTCAAATTGCTGGTAATTCAACAGATTTTGTTAATAAAATTTTGGATAAAGTTAAAGCTGGTCAACCAAGTGGTGGTCTTGAGGATTTAAAAAGTATGTGAAATCAAAAAATTATAATACAAAAAACAAAATCAGGCTATAAAATAATTTAAATTTAAAAAACTAATTGTGTTAAATTGCAGGACATAAGGGAAAATAAAACTAAAAAAGAAATTCATTCTAGAAATTACTATACAAACAATTTAATTTCAATTCAAACAAATTTAATTGTTAATTGATTTTTGTTTTTAAACATAAAAAAAAAAAAGAAAATTAAACAGATTTTTGTATTTTGTCTTAATATAAATTTTTAATTTTAATTTCAATTTTATCTTTAATATTTAAACGCTACAAGATTTACCTGCATAATAGAAAACTTAAGTCAAAAATAATATATAAAAAAAAAAAAAGAAAAATTAATGGAAAAAAAAATGAAATGATGATTGAAAAATTAAAAAAAGATTTGAAAAAAAAAACGAATAAAAAAAATAAATTAAATGTTGTTAATTTTAAACATTTTTCTAATTATTTAGTTTTACTTTTTTTTTTATTAAGTAATCAAAAAGTTAATAATTTTTCCTGTCAATTTTCTTATTTTTATTTAATATTATATAATGTTTAACATTTATACCAAATATTTATTAATTTTAATTAATTATTATTGTGAAGTTTATAATTATTTTATTGTTTTATTATTATTATTATTTTGTTTTGGGAAGAACATTAAGTGATTTTAAATTTATTTCATTAAAAAGAAAAAAGGAAAATTAAATTTTAATTAAAAAAGAAAAACGATACGAGTCTTAATTACCTGTCGATAAAAAAAAAGCAAACAAAAGTTTTAATTTGAAAATAATAATAATAATTTATAAAAAATAATGGAATTGGAAAGGTAAATTTAAATTTAAAATAATAATAATTATAAATTTAATATATAAACAAATCATTTACATATATATTTTCTATTAATCTTTGTTTTTTAAATGAGGCATAAACTGTAGAAAATTTAATTTTTATATAAGAGATTCAACAAATACATTTTGCATATTAAAAAAAAAACTTATAATACTTTATAAAGATTTTCTTGGTGTAACATGAATTAAAAATGAAAATGAAATAATTCAAAAAAAATTATTAAAAATAACCAAAATTCAAATATAATACAAAAAAAATAATTTAATTTTTTTTTCACTAAAAATAATAGAGCATTATTTAGCTGGACTAAATTCGCAAAAATCTTAAATTATTTATTGAATATATTTTTGTAAAAATTTTGAGTCGTTTCGAAAGTATCATCATAAATTTTATAAATTTAATAAATTTTATGTAGAAAATGTGTAATTTGTTTAATATTTAAATTATAGAATGGAATATGTAAAAAATATGTGCTGGACATATCTTTAAAATTGATTAAAAATTATTTGTAGTAATTTTAATAATATTAAATTTTTCCAAAAAAATAAAATCTAAATATTTTAATATGATATTTTCAAATTAACTGCTCAAATTTCATTCAAGTCAGTCTCTATTTTCGGAAATCGAATTTTCGATAATTAATTGAAAATTTGAAATTTTTCAAATGATAGTAAAAAGTTTATCCCTTAAAAATTCTATTCCGAATATCTATAATAATTTTGTGTCTAAATGTTCGGGAAATAGTGGTACACTAAATTGTGGTACACTAAATTGTATTAATTTAATTTATTTATAGGAAATATATTTTCCAATAATCTGATAATTTAATAAAAAAAAATTGTCTTCTCTCAGAATATCTTAAAAATTATTCTAAACATACCGAAAATTTGACTTTTTTACTTTACGCTAATTTGACTTTATTTATTTTATTTATTTAATATAAAATAGAAATTAAATCAAATTTTCCCATATATTGACTTAACACAGAATCATTCAAATTATTTTGTTAAATCAAAAAAATTTTATTCATTAAAATGTTTTTACTTATTATCTGCTGAATATAATTTTTTTTTTCAAAATATATTCATTTTGTTTTCTTCACCTAAATTATTTAATTTTAATCATTTTTTTATATACAAGAAAATCTAATAATAATTAAGAAAATAAAAGAGCTATTTGCATGCTATAATAATATATATTTTTTTTTATATAATTACATAATATAATATTTTTAAGGTTTGGTATTTTATATATAAATATTTAAAAAATAATAAATAAATAAATTTAAGAAAATTATAAATATTTACTAAAAATTTAAAGAAAAAACAAATATAATATAAATAAAAGTTGTTCTTATCACAATAAAAACAAAATATTTTTTATATAATATAAAATATTCAAATTTGATAATTAATTTTTTTTATGGTTTTTTTTTTTTTTATCTTACACAGAAGAAAAAAAAAACCATTTAAAATTATTATTA
Organism: Empis stercorea; assembly: GCA_949752835.1. NCBI lineage: Eukaryota > Metazoa > Arthropoda > Insecta > Diptera > Empididae > Empis > Empis stercorea. Next base: position 10,051,700 of record OX457086.1, on the reverse strand, counting down.
ACTAAAAAAATTTTGGTACTTGGTAGAAGATATATTTTTAAAATAAACACGAAATAAATTTTTGAAATATTTAAAATATAAATAAAAAATTAATAATAAATTTATATAAAAAAAAAATAATAAAAAATAAATATTTAAAAATTATTCTTTTAAAAAATTATTAAATAAAAAATAATATTAAATAGTTTTTTTTTCTAGTTTGTTTGCTTCTAATTGTTAAACTTTTAAATATAAAAAAAGAAAATATATATTTAAATAAATTGAAAAAATAAACTATTTTATAATAATAAAAAAAAATAATGTTCACTAAAAAATTTACAATAATATTTTACATTAATATTATAAAAAAAAAAATTACGCTTTAAATATTATGTAAATTTATAGGCATTCGTTAGGAATTTATTTTTCTTTTCAATTTTTAATATTTTTTTTTTTTTTACCTTGATATAATTTTTATTTTTTTGTAACAGTGTGTGATCATATTTTTTCTAATTATATAATTTTTCTTATTCTTTTCTTGTATATATATATACAAAAAAAAAAATTTAAAATGTTTAAGGATATGCGTTTTTTTTTTCTTTTTAAATGTTTTTCTTATAATGTTAAATATTTGATTTTTGTTTTAGTTGTTGGAATTAATTATACAATTGTTTCTTTAATGTAATTTACATTTTAAAAATTAATAAGAAAAAAAAAATTTTAAATTTATTTTTGCGCCATTGAAAAACAATTTTTTAACTATTTTAACATTTAAAATATAATATACATTTAAATATATATAGGTATAAAGAAATAAAATTAAAATACCTACATAAAATATAATTACATATATAAATATTATAATGAGAAGAAAAAAAAATGTAAAAATTACATTTTTTATAATTTTAAAATTAAAATTCATTAATGAAATTAAAAAAAAAAAACTAAACATAAAAACAAAAAAAAATTGATGTGAATAATTAAAAAAAAATTTGTGAAATTTTTCGATTTCTTGGAATTGTTGGGAAAAATTTTAGTAATTAAGTTGAACCAGAAGAAGAAGAATAAGAAGAAAAAGAGAAAAAAAATTTATGTAATTAAGATAATTAAACAAAAAGAGAAAAAAAAATTATATTTTATAAGAAATTTTATTAATATAATTTTAAAAAAAAATTTGATAATTAAAAGAGGACGAAAAGGGAGGAAAAAGTAATTTTTTTTTTATTATTTATTATTTAGTGTGATATCCATTTTCACTTATCTACAAAAAAAATAATAAACTTTTCGAATTTATTGTGTCCCCGATTACAATAAATTAAATTTTAAATTCCTAAAATAAAATTCTTAAAAGTTCAAATTAAAAATAATGTATGATTTTACATTTTATTAATACTGCCGGACAAATATTATAAAATTTTAAAAATTAATTAATAATTACTATTTTTTATTTTTAAAATAAATTTAAAAATAAAAATCAATTTCTCTGCCATGACTTAGAATTTTCAAACAAATTCAAAATCATTTAACTTTTAAATTAGTATATTCAAAAAAATTTTGTCCGTTGCCACTGAAAGAGTTTGGTCGTCCTTTTTTTTATCTAGCGCGTAATATAAATAAATTTTTAATAAAATCTTAAAAAAAAAAAATTTTCTTATGAAAATTTATATTTGAAATTATGGATGCACGTTTTTTTTTTCCTTCTTATTGATTGATTTTCTTATTAAAAGAATTTCGTATATAGAGAGCAAATACGTTAAATCGTTTTATATTTAATGGTAAAAGTTTCTTTTTCTCTAGCTTTTTGCCTTTAGTACGTAAAGAAAAATTGAAAAAAAATTGTTTTTTTTTTGTTTGTTTTCCAAGAACTAAAAATTGAAAATTGAAAAGTTCTAATTGTGTTCACAGTTAATTAAGTTTATGTTTTATATTTGTTCACATTTTTTTTTTTTTTTAAATAAGAAGTTAATTTAAATAATTTTTTTATTAGATTTAGTAGTTTTGATAAAAGCGAACAACTTCACTATGAAGTTTATTTAATTACCCCCCATCATTCAAGTAAGCAAACATTAAAATTAACTTATATATTTCTTTTTCTTATGATTTAAACACAATTTTCTATTTCTTATTTTTATTTTTTAAATCTATTTTATTATTATATAAATGAAAGAGATTTTTGTGATAATTTTGAAACATAAAACAAAATAAATAAAATGAAACTGAAAAGTGATTCCAAAAATTTAAGAAAAAAATATAAATTTTTAAGTTTGTACACAATTTAAAATTTAAAAAAAAAAAAAATATTTTAACATTTAATTAAAATTGAAAAAAAAAAAAATGTTAAATATATTTTGCAAAATAATTTACACATTTTATTGTATATTTTTAAGATTTGCCGAAAAGCATCAACAAGTAATAATCTTTTTTCTCTTTCTTTTGAAATAAATAATGGTCCAATTTAGAATCATCATATTTTTATATAAATTTATAATTTTCTTGTAAATTTATTCTAACCAATAAAAATATAAATAATAATACAAGGAAAACTAAATAAAAAGCTTATGAAAGAAAAAATTTGAAAATTTTATCAATACATAAATTTAATATAATATACATAAAATATTTTTAATAAATTTTATCCTAAAAAAAATAATATTTAACAAAAATAAATATAAAATAAAATTTTATTTATTGAATGTAAATAAAATTAATGTAAAAATTAAAATAAAATTCAAGAATCTTAAATTATAAAAAAAAAATATGGTATAAATAATTATCTACCTCAAAGAAGTGCTTATTTTTTTTTTTTATTTTTATTTAATTTAACACAAAACAAAAAAAGGGAAAAATTAAAATTCAAAATAAAATACAAAAAAAAAAAGGAAATAATTAAATTAATTTTTTTAATTATTTTAAAACATTTAAATAAACTACAAAAAAATATTTAATTATCATAATAAATATATAACTACATACCATATATTTTATGTAAACAAATAATTAAAAAAGTTCATATACAAGAAAAATTGTCATAAAATTTAAGAAATTCATAAAACATAAAAAAAAAAGAATATTCAAAAAAACTAAAAAAAAAAGAAAAATAAAAATACAAATTTATAAAAGTATGTTATATTAATATGAAAATTAAACTTTGTGAAACTGTTCGCTGTAGTAATTAAATATATAAAATATCTATATATATATGTAAAAAATTATAATATGAAATATGAATGTATAAGCGGGAAAATGGGAAGATTTTGGAAATAAAACAAAGATTTTTATTTAATTATTAAAAATAAAAAGCAAATGAAGCAGGATACAAAAAAAAAGAAAAGAAATTAATGTGATTTTTTATTGATTTTAGAAAATATATTTTTTTTTTTTTTGGAATTTTTAGAAGACTTTCAGATTAGAAAATAAATACGAAGAAGACCTTAGCCACAAAGCCTAATATGTACATATTACATTTATATATAAACTTTGCTTCAGCAATTGCATACATAGCTACACCGTATATGGCCATCAGAACCATGGGAATTAACGCTCAGCTATATGACTATCAAAAGTACTGGGCTTAATAATTGCGATAATAACCGGGTCGCTACTATAAGTAATGAATGGCTACAGTGATAAGATAGATACATATTTATATGCCAAAACGTAACTAAAAGCATAGACACAATTGATTGTATCTATGGTCTTATCCACAAACTCGTTATTTCAACTTTGTTAACAAAGATATTATATTCACCAGGGGAACTCATATTGGCGACTTAATGTTTTCAGTTCTTTAAGTCTTTTTCAATTTTTGAATATCTTTATATTGTATACGGCTTTGATTAATAGTTAAAATGTTAATATATGAAAGAGGATGTGGTGGCTAGAAGCCACTGGGTATGGACTACGAGTGTCGCATAGACATGTATACTGGCTTGAATTCAAGGTTATTAAAATACCTACATTATGATGTAGTATACGTATAGATGGTAATTAGTATAACCATACTCAACTCATACTTACTTTTAGCATTAATAGAAAAATACTATATTTATATTAATGTTATTTCATTGGGTATGTACAACGACAAAATACTATTTTATGGCCGCTTCAGAAAAAAATATTCACAAAAATATTTTATTACCCAGAAGAGGTAACACAAAAAAAAATGTGCGGCAAGGGAAAAATTATAAATAATCAAAAATATTTTGTAAAAAGAGCATACTATTGCCATCTATTGAGAATTGAGATATATATCGTTAGCTAGATACGTTGAAAAAAAGGAACAGTTTTTCAAAAGTTTTTAAGTTTAGCTTTAAATTTTTGTACTATGTACATCGAGATAACACACTTAAATTTAATAATTCAACGCTGGCAAGGACGAGGCAATATGAATGGAGATTATTCCTAGAGAAAGGTAAAACAATTGCTAGAATTTTGATATTTTGATAGCATACTATCATGTTCTCGGGTATTACATGTTATTTTATATCGCTCGAGCTTTCTTTCAGGGCTGCCGTCGAAGTCTTGGACAAATTAAAAGATATTTGGAATTGGTTTGGATATTGTTATTATAATTAAAATTCCCCGCCCATAGACACCAAATTTACTTACGCCAAAAAATGACAAGGCTATATATAATGATAATACATATACATAAAACATAACTATATATGACAATGATTATATACTAGAACTAGAACATACCTACTATAGGTATGTTCTATAGTTTTTCTATAGTTCTTTTCTTTCATTAAGAATTCAAAACACTTCCAGCTCCAAAAATTGTTTCCTTTTTACATTAACGTTTAATTTCATAATGATCGCCAGTACTCCAATGTTGTAATTACTTTTTTCTGGTATTTTATCTAGCATGGCGTGACGATGATAAATCGACAACTTAAGCTTAACTCCTATTGTCGACTTCCATTTTCGCTCCCAAAAAAACGATTGGAAACATTGCTTACTGCGCGATCATTTAATGTTGTTAATAAAATTTTGAAGTACTTAAATTTGACTATTTGCCCATCTTCAATAACACAACTTCAATAAATTACACAAATAAATTTTATATAACTTAACAAAATTTATATTTATAATTATATTTTATAATTTATACAATATTAAAAATTTATGTTTAAATTTTTTTTTTTTAAATTTTATCTTAATTATTAAAATTTTACTATAATTAAAAAAGAAAACTTTTTTAATTTTAGTAAAATTTGTAAAAAAAAGAATTACAATATTCTTAAAACATAATTTAATGTTTTTTATAAATCAAAAGGAAATAATATATATATATATATATTTATATATACCACAATATATGTTTATATCTCTTAAATGCAAAACTATCTATACTTAAAATCAAGTAATAAAATATTTTTGCATTTAATTAATAAAATTAATAGACAAAAAAAAAACAAATTATTATTTACTATTTTACTATTTAAACTAAACTATACAAACTTCAAATATTCGTAATTTTTTTTTTTTACTAAATTTAAATTTTTTTTTATATATATAATATTTAAAATTTATCAGATTTAATTAATTTGATTTATTATTATGTTTATGATTTTTACTATTTTTTGTATCAATTGTAGATTGATTAATACCACCTTTTTTTTCAATACGATCTAAATTTGTAATTTTTGTATGACTACCGCCACAATAACGATTAAATATATGATCTTTCTTATCTATTGTATTATTACATATATTTTTATCATATAAATTTTTTTTCATATTATCTAAACTATATGTTATAATTGGTTTAAATGATTTTGTTGTATGTGCTTTATTATATTTTGGTAAATTCATAAATTCATTTGCATTCATAACTACATTACGATTACATACAATACAATTAACATTATGTAAAAATTTTGTTGTTGTATGACTAGCAATTGCTAATTCATCATTTGATTTAACAATTAATGGTAATATATCAATATTAATTTTTTTATTTATTTCTAATATTTTATTATCTAAATTTTTTTCAAATTCTTTTATTGTATTTTCATCTAATTTTTTACATAATGTTTGCATAATTAAACTATTTTTTTTAGTTAATTTATCATCTAAATTACGTATATGATCAAATATTTCTTCAATATGAAATTCAAATGAACGTGTATTTTTATCAAATGAATTTATTGAAACTTTACGATCTAATATTTCATAATCAACTTTTTCAGCTAATAAATCAGTTAATTCATCATTATCCATACGTGATGATTTAAATTCACTAAATTTATGTAATAAAGTTTTTAATTCATCATGAATTTTTTCATTATCAACAGTCATTAAATAATATTTTTTATCAATACCTTCAATAAAAAGTCTAATTTGTGTTAATTCTTTATGTAAATTAACAATAGATTTATCTTGAACATTTGGTTCAATTGTTTGTAATTGTGTATTATTATTATTATTTATATTAAATTTTTTAAATTTAATTTTTAATTCACATAATTCTTTTTCAATACTAAAAAATTTTGTATTTATTAATGTTATATCATCATTTGTTTGTGATTTTAATTTCTCAAAATTATCATTTGTTAATCTTGCTGATGGATTTTCAATACGATCAGATACAATATCTAATATTACATCATAATTTGCACTAATATTTTTCATTAATTCTTTAACATCATTTTTTAATTGATTTGATTGTGCTTCATTTTCATGTATATGTTGTATTAAAAATTCAATATATTCATTTTTAATTTTTGTATGATGTTTACTAGTTATTTGTTGTTGTTTTATTAATGTATGTAAACAACGAATATTATTCTTAAATTTCTCAAATTTTGTATCATTATCTTTAAATTCATTTCTTAATATACATATATTACATTCAGTTTTATTTAAACGTTTATTAAATGAAATTAAATCTAATGTATTATCTGTTAAAATTTCAATTTTATCCATACCACCTCTATGACGTTCAATATCATTATTATTATTTTTTTCTATATTTTCAATATTAATAGTATCTAATAAATTTTGATTATGTTGATTTAAATCGATTTTACTACCTAAATTCATATAAATTGGATTTGAATTAATTACTTCTTGTTCATCAATATTATCTAATGTTATTAATTTATGTTCATCAATTGATTCATTATCATTATCAATTTTTGTATTATTTAATTTTTCATATGCATTTAATGCAATTTGACTTGATATTTTATTTAATTCTGTAATAATAAATTTTTCTATATATAAATCTTCATTATTATTATCATTTTTTTTATTTTTATCAATAATATTTTTATTATTTAAATTTGTTTCACTTAATACTTGATTCATTTTATAATCAATTTTATTTAATACTTCATTAAATTGATTATCTAAAATATCAGATTGTTTCTTTTTTAATTTACTCCAACATTCACGAGCTTGTTGACGTAAAACTTGTGATTCTTCATTACCAATACCAATAAATTCAATTGATGATTCTTTATTAAAAAAATTTTGTGATATTGAATCATTATTATTATTATTATTATTAAAATTTTCAATTGAATCTTTACTTAATAATTCATTTTCTAAATTATAAATTTTATTCCAACATTCTTCAGCTTGTTGTCGTAATACACTAGCTTCTTCATCACATATTTTATTCCAATATTCAACAGATTGTTTTTCTAATAATTGACTTTCATTATCACTAAAATTATTCCAATCTTTTTGTAATTTTTTTGATAATTTATTATTATCATTTAATTTTTTACAATCTTCTTTTGATTTATGTTTCATAATGTTAATATTTTGTTTATCATCATCATCATCATTATTATTATTATTATCATCCCAATTATCTATTAATTTTTTGTGAACTAATAATTCTCTTTTATTTTCACTAATTTTATTATTATTTAATTTTTCTTTAGATTTATTAATTTTCAATTCTTTCTCACTAATTGTATCGTTTTCATTATATTTTGATTCTTTTATTGAAATTTGTGATTTATATTTAGTAACTTTATTAATTACACTAAACTCTTTTGATTTTGTTCTTAAAATTTCATTTTTCTTATCATTGATTTTAATTAAATCTTCTTTAAAATTTAATGTCGAAGAAGATTCTTCAATATTATTATTACTATTAATTTGTTTTAAATTTGTACCACCTCGTCTTCTTTGTACTTGAGTTGATGGTATTTCTTCAATTGAAGCACGACAAAGATTTTCAACTTCTACGGTACATTTATCATCATTATTATCCGTTTGTTTTACATATGAATTATTATTATGAACTGATTTATTTAAAATTGTTTCAAATTTGCCATCTGGTAATTGAATAATTTCAATTTCACTTTTTTCAATATTAAATATTTCTTTAGTTATTACATGGAATAAACCATGAATAAGATTAAAATTTACAATACCAAAGTCTGGATAACCAAGTGCCATATCAATTAATTCTGCTACTTTTATTATAGATCGATTTCCTTCCATTATTCTAAAAAATAAAATTTCCTTTTAGTGTTAAAAAAAATCGAAAAACCGAATAAATTTTTAAAAATAAAAGAAATTTTTTTAAAAAACGTATAAAACAAAAAAAATATTTATAAAAAAAAAATTTATTAAATAAAAAATAAAAAATTATTGATTAATATTATAAAAAAATATTTGAAGAATACTAAATTAATTTTTTTTTTAGAAATTGTAAATAATAAATTGGGAGTAGCTCTCCTCAAAATAATTTACTGAAAGATTTTTCCTTTTAAGAATAATTCTGGCCTAAGAAAATGCACCTGAACAAAAGTGAAGAGAAATATTTGTTAAGATTTCCTTCAAAACGATATCAAATTTATTAATATTGTTCATTGTTAAAGATTTAAGAAAATGTAAAAGGGGTACGTAACCCTTAAAATCCGTTTTTGAGATCGATTCGAAAGTTTCAAATTTGGGTCTCAATCATTTTAATTATAACAAAACTCACCAAACAAATTTAAAATAGCTTGTATTTTACATGAGATATAGCAACCAAACCTAGACTAGATTATACTTCTTTTTAGGTTATTGTAACTTTATAATGGAGTATATTGGAGAATTTAGAAGATGGATACGAAATTGTAGACATTCGTATATAAAGATTTTTAATATTCATTTTCAGTGGTAAAAAAAATTATATATAGAAACATAAGCAAATTGAATGAGAAATGTTGCTATATAAAAGAATTATAAAAAAACAGATACACCAAAATTGTTACAGAACAACAAGCAACATGTTATGAGATGTAATAATCATATTCCACCATCAGCAACAATTTTGTGATAGCGTTTTGTTCGTATTGTAATATGTTGATATTCTATAGTAATTTGTCCTAATAGTTTAAGTAATTCAACGAATTCTACTATATTACACAAAAATTAATTATAATCTTAAATATTTTTCATAAAATTAATAAAAATAAATAGAAAATAGAAAATTTCCTATAATGGTACTGTTCTTTAAATCACAAGGAACATATTATTATATTTTACAATTTAATTAACTAAAAGATATTCATAATTCATCACATCAAATGATTATAAAAAGGATATTGTGTTACTGCTTTTTAATTTGCATCAACTCAACAAAATTATGTCAGAAATGAATTTAAAATTTATGATAGATTTAAAATTCTATAATGTTCATGAAAAAGGCCATTAAAAATATAATATATATTTGAAGTATTTGAAATGATGGGATGATTTTGAACCAAATGTTACATGAAAACAATTTTATTCTGGATATTTTAAATTGTCATTGCAAAGTAATCTAATGTAATAGAGGTTATTATTCATCCAGATAATCTAAGGTTATTTATATAATTATTCCTATTATTCTGGATCAAAAGGACAAATATATTTAAGTCAAGCTTTATAAAAACTATCCTAAAACTACAATATTTAACTATATCAAAATTTATGAAATTGGATTTAAATCCGAAATTAACTCTTACTTATACCCAAATCAATTTAAATTCATTTGTAACCCCCTTTTTTACCATAACAAAACGAATTTCAATTAACAAAAAACGAAGGTTCAATAATAATCAAAAAATAAATTTAGTTATAGATGGAAAACTTATTTTTAAACTTATTTTTTTTTTTAATAAATTTAATTATTTTATAACAATTTTTTAATATTTCTTAACACCAAAAAACTAACAAGTAAAAAAAAAAAAAAGAAAAAAAAACCAAAAAAAAAAATTAATATCCTTTTTTTTTTTTGAAGAAATCTTAATCAATCTTTACATTCACAACAACGATTTATTGCTGATTTATTTTGATGTGTTTGTCCAATTGCACCTTTTTGAATACGAACTTGATTTGTAATTTGTGTATGACTACCACCACAATAACGATTTATATTTTGATTATTTTCACGTTGCAATTGATTACCTAATTTTGATATTGTCTCATAATGTTTTAAATTTCTACTTTGTGATAATTTATTTGATTCTTTTTTTAAATTATCTAAATTATATAATAAACTTGGTTTAATTGATTTAATTGCATGTGCTTGATTATGTTGTGGTAAACCAGGTAATTCTAATTTTTTCATAATTACATTTGTATCACATGCAATACAACTAACATTTTTCAAATATCTAGTTGCTGATGATTCTGGTTTATCATTTTTATCTGTACAACAAATATCAATTTTTTTTGTTAAACATTGTATTCTATTATCCATTTGTGTATGGATTCGTTTAAATATATCATTATCAGTTTTTTTTTCAATTAATTCAGATAAATTATCAAATTTATCTTGTAAACGTTTTTCATTAGTACTAAATTTTTCAATTGTTTTTGTTAAATTATTTTTTAATTGTTCATATTGTGTTTCATATACATCTATGTTTAATTTACGTTGTAATACACGATAATCAGCTTTTTCTGATAATAATTCACTCATTAAAGATTTATCTAATTTTGATAATATTAAATCATTTATTATTTTACGATTTTGATCTGGTAAATTTTTTTTTTCATCAATATCATTTAATATTGATTTTAAATTATCTTCTACTGATTTAATATTATCTTTTAAATTTAATAAATCCATTTGATTTGTATTTGTTACAGTTGTATTTAATGCTGTATCATCATTTGTATTATGTTCTAATATTGTTGTTTTTTTATCCAAAAATTCTTTAAATTTTGATTTTAATTCACATAAACTTTTTTCAATATTAAATATTTGTGAATTAATTAAATTAAATTTATCATCAAATACATTAAATTTTTGCCAAAAAAAATCAAATTGTTGTGTATCAACATTTAATGATGGATCATTCTTTAATAATGATTTTTTTGATAATTTTTCAGATATTAAATCATTATTATTATTATTATTATTAATTAAATCATTTTTATCAATATTATATTTAATATTATTATTAAATATATAATTAATTTCTTTACGTAATTGTTGTGATTCTCTACGTAAACGTTCAATTTCATTTATAATATAACCAAATTGTTCATTTTTTAATTCAGATGTAAATAATGGTGTATTTTGTAATTGTGTTATTAATTTTTGATTTTGTATTATTGTTCGATAATTTTTATCAATATCTTTTTCATTATTACGTATTTGTAATTTTAAACTTTGTACAGTTTTTTCAATATCATTAAAACTCTTTTCTTTATTTAATTTACGATCCATACCACCTCTTTCACGATGATCATAATAATATTTTTCAGATTTAATATTATATTCTTGTTCATTATTTAAATTATTAATTATATTATTATTATTATTATTATTCGTATTATTATTATTTGTTTTTAAATCATATTTACCATATTGTGATGGTAATATTAAATTTTCAAATGATAATATTGATGATGATGTTGGTAATGTATCATTTGATTTTTTTATAGATATTAAATTATTATTATTATTATCAATATCATTTTGATTAATATTATTTTTATTACTATTAATTATATATGAATTTTTTTGTAATTGATTTAATTCTGTTTTATATAATTTATTAGTTTTATCACAATCATTATTATTATTATTATTTAATTTTATACTATTATTACTATTTGATAATGTTGTTAATGATATATTTGATATTTTATTAAAAATTTCATCATCTTTGCCAGCTTTTTTACGTTCATTTATTATTACAGAATCATTAAAATTATTAATATTTTCGTCAATTATTTTTTCATTATTATTTGATATAATCTCTGTATTTTTATTACATGTTTCAATTTCTTGTATTTTATTATCACAATTTGTTATACTTTCAAATAATATTTCATTATTATTGACTATATTTTTTGATAATTCTAAATTTATATCATTATCATTATTATTATTATCATTTTGTATTATATATTTAATATTACTATCTGGTTTTATATATGAATTTTCATGGATTTTTTTATGTAATATTGTTTCAAATCGACCATCTGATGATTGTATTAATTCAATTTGACTATCATAACTAAATAATTCTTTTGCAATACAATGTAATAATGCATGTAAAATATTAAAGTTAACAACACCAATCTCTGGTGAACCTAATGCTAAATCAACTAATTCTGGTATACCAATTATAGTACTAGAACTTTCATCCATATTTTTGTTTTTTTTTGTTTATTTTCTATTTATAAATTACAAAAAAATATTAAAATTTTTCGTCGTGTATAGTTTCAAATTCAAACAATTCTACAATTTTTCATAAAAATTTTAACAATTAAAAGAAAGAAAGAAAGAAAGAAAGAAAGAAGAAATTATAAATAATTATGAAAAAAAAGTTTACTAAAAAAAAAAATCTAAAATAAATGATTTATATAAATTTGAATACTAGATATATATGTATATTTATGATTGTTTTGTGGATCATTTCCTTCATCACAAATTCTTTAATTATGGATCTATGAAAGCTTTCAAAATTTTTGTAATAAATATGGATCTACATGAAATTCTATACTAATCATTCCAATATAATTCCAATATAAAAAAAGTTCCAATATAATTTTGACGTTAAACAAGATCACTCAAAAAGTATAGAAAATTCAAAATCACCCACAATTGGAATTAAAAGTGAAACGTATGTAGTATTATCTATTATCATTTAAATTTTGTTAAATAAGTTTTTCAAGTAGAGTCCTTTTGCCAATTCAAAATGCTCTTGCACATAAACTCTAATTTGTTTTGGAAAATGATAAATTTGATTTGAAATTTGATAAATTCAATTTGGGAAATGACTAATTTATGAAAAATTTCTATATTTTCCTATAAAATTTTAAATTATTGTGATCTATTTTATTTACACTATTATCATATACCAAAATTATGAAAAATATAGTTCCGTAATCAAAATATTATACCAAAAGGACAAATGAAAAAGTTCCAATATAAGATTTTGCAGAAAATATTAATTAAGATTTTAGAAATCAATCATATATTTTTATTCTCAAATTAAACTCCAAAAAATTTAATATATAAAATATAATTTATTTTTCATTAAAGTATTCAATTTAACTTAAATCAGAGAGAGAATTTTGTATTTTTATAAATACAAAAAAAAAATTAAAATAATAATTTTATAATAATAATAAATAAATAAATATTTTTTTTTATATATAATTTCTTTTTTATACTTTATTTTTTTTTATATATATATATAATATAATATAATATAATCTTCGAATAATATCAATTTAAATAAATAATTAATTAGTAATAATTGATATTAACGAATAAAAGATGGCAGCAGCAGCAGCAGCTGAACGTGGTACATTATTTAATATACCAGAATTTATTGATATGGCATTAGGTTCACCAGATATTGGTACTGTTAATTTTAATATATTACATGCCTTATTACATATTATGGCTAAAGAAATTTTTAATATTGAAAATAGTCGAATTGAATTAGTACCAATTGATAATGGTAAATTTCAACCAATATTACATAAAAATATTAATGATAATAATAATAGTAATATATTATTAAATGATTATGTTAACTTAAATTTATTAAATAAAAATAATATATTTACAAATGGTCATGCTAAAAGTGTAAATATAATGAAATTAAATAAATCATATGATATTAAAGATAATATTAGTATACCATCTAATAATAATTTAGATAATATTAGTATTGTTAGTGAAGTGGAAAATAAAATAAGTAAAAGACATGAAGGTGGTAAAAATGATAATAATAATAATGATGATGATGTAGATAGTACAAATGAGGAATATGATAAATATTATCGTTATCGAGCTGGTATGGATAAAAGGAAATCTAAATCAATTCCTGATAATCATCAATTATCAAAAAAAACAATTAATGATAAAAATATTAAAAATAAAACAATAAATGAAAATCAAAATGATAAAAAAACTGATGATAATCAATTAAATACAAAAATAATAACAAATGAATCAAATGAAATTGAAATTGATAATGAAAATAATAATGAAAATAATAATGAAAATAAAAATAATAGTATAGCTGAAATTAATAAATTTACTAATAGATTAAATGATATTGAATATATGATATGTTTTATTAAAAAAGATTTAAAATTATATCAAAATAAATCAAATGATAATTTAATTGCATTTAAAAAAATTGAAGAATTAATTAAAAATGAACATGAAATATCATTAAATGAAACAAAAGTTAAAAATGAACATTTAACATTTATTATAAATGAAATAAAAGATATACAAAGTGAATCAATAATATTAAAAAAAGCTATTAAAAATATAATATGTCAAATACATCGTGATATTAAAATACAACAAAATTTAATGAAAGAAACAAAATTAATATTACCAAATACACAATTACAAAATATATTAAATCAAATAAAACAATTTGATAAAAATTTAATAAATATGCAATTAGATATAAAAAATTTTAATAATGATTTATGTGAAATAAAATTATTAAATAATAATAATATAAAAAATAATAATAATATTAATTTAGATAATATAAATTTAAATAAAAATCATTTTAAGCCAAATTTATTTAATTTACGTGATGAATTAATTGATATTAAAGAATTTATAACAAAATGTCAAAATGAAATAAATAATGTAATTGAAGAAAATATTATAATTAAAAATATTACAAATAATTTTCAAGATATTATTACAAAAATACAATTACAAAAAGCTGATAAAGATGATATTGAAGAATTATTATCCGATAAAGCTGATTATCGTTTATTACAACGTAAATTATCAATTGAATCATTTGAAAAGAATCGACGACAATTAGAAGAAAATGTTAATGATGTTATTAATCGTGTACATATTATTGAATTAGAAATTTTATCAAATTTACATATTATAAATGATATTAGTAAAAAGAAATTAGATATTGATATATTTCAAATATTTAAATTAGATATAAATAATAATATTGAAATGATTAAAAATAAATTAAATGATAATACAAAAAATATAACAAAAACAACAGAAAGTTTAATAACACGTCAAACAGCATCAACTGGATTACCAAAACAATATTTACGTAATGTTAATTGTATTGTATGTGATAAAAATGTAATTATGAAAACCGAAGGATTAGAAATATTACCAAAATTTGATAAAATTAATTTTATTAAAACAATTAAACCAAATTTAATTTATAATTCAGATAATATAAATCAATATAATATATCTATAAATCGTAAATTACAAAAATATGATTTACCATCATCACAAATTATCAGATCTAATGATAATAATAATGATGATGATAAAATATTTGAACGATATTGTGGTGGTAGTCATACAAAAATAACAAATCGAAATCGATTAGAAAAAGGTATTGGTTATAGTCCAAAATTAATAATTAATAAAAATAGAGAAAGTCAAAAATCAATAACAATGAAAAGAAAATAATTGATTAAAAAAAATGATTGACAAAAAATTTAATGTTTATAAAGAATTTTTTTTTTATTCTTAGAATTTTGGCATTTTGAATAAAATAAAATAATAGCGACAATTGGAAGGTGCGAATTAATTAATATAATATTAAAATAAATATTTAAAATAAAAAAATAATTATTTATTTTACTGAAATTGTCTTAAAATTTTGAATAAATGATAATTTACCCTAATTGAAATCAGACTTATTATTCACGATAGTAAAAATATATATCACATTAAAAAATTATATTATAGCAAAAGTATATAACAGATAGTAAAAATATATCGCATATTAATTGATAAGTTTGTTTTTCATTATTCTAGCTAACTTAAAAGCTAAATATGGTACAAATTTTAAAGCCACTATGTATGTACCTACTTAAAATTTAATCCATGTGTCAGGCAAGGAAATTATATACAAGCTTTTTAGATGTCGTACGTAAACTTTTAGTCATGTTCCTTTCGATTCATCGTCATATATTACAATCAGTGTTGTAATAAATAAAACTATTACAACACTAACACTGATTATTCGCTAATATCTTCATATTAGTAGTCAGTGTTGTAATAGACCGTTTTCGTAAAAGCAGTATGATCGCAGTACTGCAATGTATTAATTCTTTTTGATGGTATTTTGACTATTGAGACAGTGAAAAGTCGACAAATTTAGCTTACCCAATGCTCCTTCTGTCGATTGGTTGCTGTCTCGTTGATTAAACTACCATAAAAACGAAAAAAAATATTGCGGTACTGCCATCATACTGCGTTTACGAAAACGGCAGTAGTTTTAATGTTTTTTTAGTCCATTTTGTTCTGTTAGCAAGTACATCAGAATTCAGGCTGCATCGTAGTAGCTCAATTTATATTAATATTTATTCAGAAGTTGAGCTTGATTTGATATCTAGAGCAGAGCTTCTTCCATATAAATATTTTTAATTTTTTATTCCGAGGAGTTTTCAATACTAGAGTTCAGTTTCTTTCAATTTTTTGTATAAATAAGTAAGTGACACTATATGATGAATGTTGTGTCGTACATTTAAAAAATCACAAATTTCATGTTAAACATAAATAAAACTATTAAATATTATATATATTTATTGAAATATAATTTATTAATTCATATATAATAACGACATTTATATAAATAATGTATATATAAGCAATTTGATTAAATGTATAGTATATGTATATTATATAGTTTGACATAGTATAGTATATGTATATTATATAGTTTGTGCAATTATATATTTTACAAAATGTAAATTTAAATATAAAAGTGCTAAGAAAGGCACAGTTGAAAATAAGAAATGAAATTTGATTACTATGTTTAAATTATAAATTAAAAGCATTTAAACTGACTTTACTTTATTCAAATTTAGATAATCAAATGGAAATATCCATAAATTTAATTTAAAAAAAAAAAAAAAATTCACAAAGTAAAATTATGAGCTTTAACAATTTTTATAATATAATTTCGAGTTGATTTTTTATGCCACATATATATTCATTCTTAATCATTTCTATCTTCTGCCTGTAAATCATACCATGTTGAGAATCCTTGTGATGATATTTCTGGATCACATAATGGCAATTTAAGCTAATAATAAAAATTTACAAATTATTTTATAATTATGTACATATATGTATAATAAAATCAAATATTTAATTTACCATTCCAATAATTGGACTACCACCATATAAAAATCCTTTTTGTGTACATACAGTTACTTCTAATTCACTAGTCATTAATTCAGCTGTTGATATAATATATTCAAAATTTGCATCATATACTGGATTACAATTATCCTTAATTGTAGCTGTTTTACGTTTTGATTCTTTTGAACGTGATGGTAATAAATATAATTTAACATATGGATCTGGTATATTTGTTGGATCCTTTAATGGTATATTCATAATTTTATGTATAGTAATATTTAAACGTTGTCTTGGTACACTATAACGTAATGTTAATTGTATACGACCTAAACCACATTCACCAGCTGATGATGTTATATCTGGTACACGATGAATTAAATTTGTATCTAATGAATGTGAACTATGTGATTGTAATGGTGGTGGTGGTGTTGATGAAATACTTGATATTGTTGTTTTTGATATTTCTTCTTCAGGTATACTTTGTGATTCTGAATTACCATCCTAAATAAAAAATATATATGTAAATTATATATGCAAAAGTATGTTGTAATTTTACCCTAATTCGGCTTGGTAATGGACTTATTTCATTTGTAGTTGATATCATTGAACTTGTACGTGATAATAAATTTGTATTTACTGAATCGGTACGTGATAAATTACCACTTAATGATATATTATCATCTTGTATAATTGGTTCACCTCTTTTCAATATTTTCAATGCTAATGACATAATAATTTTAGATTCTGGTCCAGATTTTTGTAATTGAAATGGTTGTGATATAATTTTTAAATTATTTTTTGTTAATAATGCACTTAATATATATGTTAATTTTCCAATTTCTAAACCAGTTTTTTGATCCATAATTTTTAATTGTAATGTATCATTATCTGGATTTGATACTAAAAATGTATGTCCTTGTTCCCAAACTGGTGAATCATTACGTAATTGTACAGCAGTTTGTTCAATATGTTTACCAACACTTAATATTAAATATGGATCTGGTTTTGATTGTGAACGTGCTTGCTATATAATTTTTGAAAAAATAAAAAAAAATTAATTAGTTATTTTTATTTATAATTATAGAAAATTTTTACTGGTAAATTTTTAGCTGAATCAACAAAAACTGTTAACAAAGCTGTACTCATTGAGGTAACACGTAATAATTGAGTTTCTTGTAGTGCTGCTTGTAAATCTGTTGAATCTGATGATAATTTATACCATGATAAACGAATATGTAACATTCCATGTTTAGCATCTTCTAAAACTAACCACTAAAATAATTAAATTCATTAAATTATTTATATTTTAATATTTATGTATATATATTTTACCGTGTCCAAAACTCCTTTTTTAACAACATTAATAATTTCAACTGTCGCTCTGTGGAAAATTTTAAGAAAAAATAGTTACAATTTTTTATATTTCAAATTTGAAAAATTATTTTATATGAAGAAAAAAAATATAGAAAAAATTAAGAAAAACAAAAAATCTCTTCGTTTTTTAATGGAAATTATTTCATGGTACAAAATGTACAAATTTTCTATGTATATAATTTTATTAATCAAAATTAAGAAAAAGCAGCAAATTATTAATTTAACTTCAATATATTTTTACATTAATTTACAATAAAACAAAACATTCGGATTTTTTTTTTAATTTTTTTAAAAAAAAAAACAACATTTTTAAGGATTTATGCTTTTTTATACAAATTTAAATTTGAGATTTTAAATTAAAAAGCATAATATAAATTTTTTTTTTTGGTAAATTAAAATTTTAAAAACTCAAATTCAAAAATAAAATTAATTTAAACTCAAAAAAAAAAATTTGTAATAATAAAAAAAAAACAAAAAATTTAAAAAATTTTTTAATTTTTTTTGAGATTTTTCTTATAAAAAATCTTTTCGAACCTGCCGAGCGATTCATCGTCACCGGTTCGATCCCAATCAAATAGTCGAAAAAGAGCAATTGTACGATGTGAAACTTCTATAATTGCCTGATGATGATGATGATGGGGAAAGCCATTATTAAGAAAGTTTGTTTTATTTTTTAGTTAAAATATTAATATAAAAAAATTTTTAAATGCATTTTATTAGTTGGATTTTTATAGTTTTTTTCGTTGTTAATTGTTTTTTTTAAATTTTTTTTATTTTGTTTGCTGTTTTTTTGATTTTTTAATAATTTTTCAAAATTTTTATACATTGAATAAAATCAATTATTAACGATTTCTGGGCAGTGATTTCAGATCATCTTAATCTCAAATAATATTCAGTAAAAATTTATAACTCAAGAATTAATTTTTCTTACTAAAACTCCAATTAAATTATATAGTAAATTTTCTGTAAATAAATTAAACTTAGATCTTTCACCCAAAATTCAATAATTAAATCAAAAATCAAAAACAGCAAACCCAACAAAATTTATTTATCATTAATTTCCCCCCAGAAATAAAATATTAAACTTTAAACTTATTTATTTATGTTTCAATGTAAAAGCAATTAGAGTGTTTAATTTTTATTTTTTTTTATGTTTAGCTTGTTATGAAAATCAAAACTACATGAAATTATAAGAAAAAAAAATCTTCGACAAAAAGAAATAGTGTGAAAATTCAAAATTGGCACAATAACAAAAAAAACTAAATAATTTCAAATTGCAGCAAAATGAAAACTGTAATAAAACAAACAGCATAAAAGAAAAAGAAAATAAGAACAAATTAAATTTAATTCTAATTAAACACCACCTTCCCAAAAAGTCATCATTTATAACACCTGGAAATCCTTGATCCCAATCATATAAATTGAAGATAACTTCTTGACCTAATGTCGCATTCACCACTGCCTAAAAATTAATTTCGATGAAAATTAAATTTAAAAAAAAAAAACAAACGAAAAAATAATTTAAAAATTAAAATGATTTTAATTCTAATTAATTATTAAAATTAATTAAAGCCCAAATTTATATAAAAATTAGCTAAAATTTTGTTATTAGTAAAATAAATTTAGTAAAATTTAATATTAATGTACAAACTTTTAATGAATTAGTATACCAATTGCGAAACAAAAACATAATCAAAATACCAACAAATTATATGTAAAAAAATGAATGGTTTTCCATTAGAAAGACAAAACTGAAAAAATAAACTAATTTTGGTAAAGTAAAATTTTGACATTTCTTACTTTATATCAGACTCCGAATTTTTTTTCATATAAATTTACAAAATGCAGCAAAATTTGGCAACATTAGAAATATTTACCAGTTAAAAGTATATCTCTTCATTTATTAACATGACCAAAAATGAAGATGGCATCGATATTTTTAAACAAGATTTCCAATTTTCCATAAATTTTAAAGAAAATTTTCATATTTTTGTTGATCTAATGGAAAACTTTATGAAGAATAAAAGCAATCGTTGCAAACAATATATAGAAAAATAAGTTTCTAAGCATTTCCCAAATAAAAAACTAACTAACACAAAACTTTATTTACAAACTTTATCCTACCTTTAAACGACTCAATAATAAAATTAGAAGTAATAAAATTTAAGATTTAAAATTTGAAGAAAAATCTATTTTAATTTTTTTTTCTTAATCTCTATCAGACTTTTATATATTTACAACGAAGAAAATTCGTTTCAAAATTATATAAAATTTAATTTATATTCTGAAAAAAACAAAAAAAAAACACAATAATTTATTCTTACCTTCCTAATTTTTCATCACCGCTAGAGTCATCTAAATCAAATAAGGTGAAGTAAATATTTTGTCCAGTTTCGGCATACACAATAGCCTAATAATTATTTGATTTTTGTTTGGTTTTTTTTTTATTGTATAACATTAATGCATGGTATTAGAAGGAAAATTTTGTTGGAAAAAAAATATTTAAGAAAAATAGAAAAATTCAAGAAAAATTTAAAAAAAAAAAAAAACAAACAAAACTAAATTTGTTGAAAAACAAAAAATCAAATATGAAAAATAGAATTTTTTAGTAATTTAATTAAATTTAACAACAATTTCTTTTGGCTTAAACTTTCCTATAAAAATTGTTGTAAGTCAAAAGAATTTGTTATTCAGTAAAAATAATGAAATATCAAAAATTCATTAATAATTCTGAAGGATTTAAAATAGAATTATAAAATTAAGTAATTAATTGAAAAAAAATGTATGTAATAAATTGGCACAATCAAGAGCTACGTTTGTGCCAATTTCTTATGAAGTACACTTTCATATATTTTTCTACACATTCGATATTAAAAATTTTTACAGTTTAGAAAGTGAAGGTCAAAAGAAATTAGTATGTATAAGAAAATTTATTTCCCTTTTTCAATTATCGTCTTGAATTCCTTAATTTTTATATTTTTAATAAATTTTCTATTTTAAATCTTTCAGAATTATTACACACGAAATTGTACCATATATATATGTAGTACAATTGGAAGTTTAGAAACACAAATTTTAAGTACTTGAAGTATTTTTGAAGTTTTTTTGAAGTACTTTTGAAGTACTTTTGAAGTATACTTTTGAAGTACTTTTGAAGTACTTTTGATATTTAATTGTACCAAAACAATGAAGTCAATAATTAATATATGGGATTAAAATTAATAGCCAACTTTCGGAGCCATTTTTTTTTTGTATACCAATTTTATATCAATTAATAATTTTTGAATTAAAATTAAACAAATCAAAAATAATATAAAATTTATTTTTAAATTTAAATTTTCATTTATGTATACTTGAAGACAGAATTTGAAAATATTTAAATTTAAATTTAAAAAATAATTTATTTTAGTGACTTTAGTGATTTGACTAATTTGATTTTAAAAATTAATTTATTGATAATGGTATATAATATATTTTAAATATAGATTTGATTTGTCTAAAAAATTATGAATTTTGTTAAATTTTGTATTCATTATTTATTTTGACGAGTAATAATATTTTATTAGTATAGTTTAGATAAAAAAATAATAGTTTTAAAAAAAATATTAGATATATATACTTAAATTACTATTTTCGACAGAGACATAAATTTAATTTGTCTTTTGTTCTATCAAAATAATATTTATAAAGGAGAGAGTATTGCTTCCTTCGTTTTATAATTACTGAACATTTACTTTTATAGAATTAAAAATAAGTTCCATACAACATAAATTATAATTATTAAATTATTTATCAATATTTTCAATTAATATGACATTTAATTAAAATAGATTTTAAAGAAATAAATCAGATAACAAATTTAACATTTATTTAATAAAAGTAGAATAAAAATATGAAGTATAATTTTTATCATTATAGTTTCGATTTATACAGTTTTTAGAGTATATATAAAAATAGAATTAAAAATTGATATATACTTGAAATATTCAAGTGGTTTTTAATAGATTAACTAATTAAAGTTTTAGATATAAACAAAAACAATAAATTAAAAAAAATCATTAAAGATAATAATTTTTTGAAAATAATAGCAATTTTATTTGCTGTTTATATGATGAATAAATTATAAAATTTTGCAAATATTGCACATTCAAAATGAATGTGAAACTAACATGCAAAATAGTAATTTTATATAATTATTGGCATTAATTGAAATATATAGTAAAACATTCAAATAGCTTAAAAGCCTATGTATAAATAATAAATTACTTAATTATAAGAAAATTTGTTTATAATTGCTTTTAAAATAGCAAAAGAAGTCACTTTTATGGCATATGGTTGTGAGTGACAAAAATGATATGTGAAAATTCAAACCCATGATGATAAAAAATATAAATAACATTGAACATCAGGCATAAAAACAATTACATAAATGATAATTTATTTAATGTTATGATAATTATTATATGTGATTAATTTTTCTTGTTTAATATTTATAATTTTATTTAAATATTTAATTTAGGTTACCTAACTAAAACAAAAAGGAAACATTGAACACAAAAAAAAACCTTTTTCTGCATTAATTTAACATTTTTAATTTAGCCACTAACATTTTTTTTTGCTATATATACCAAAAGAAAAATTATAATCAAATTATTTTGATTGACATTTTGAATAAAGCTATTTATTGTTGGTTGGTTGTTGGAAAAAATATAAATTTAATTGCAAAATTAAAAATCTATATATATAAAATACTCACCTCACACCAAAAGTCCCATTTTGGATTAACATTATTGTCAATTGTTTGAGTACGGAATTCTTGTGCACCAACATTTATTAAAGCATACTATAATAAATTTGGAAAAAGAAAATTTATGTAAAAATAATTATTTTTTTATATTATATAAAAATATGTTTATTTAGTACAGGATCTGATTTTCCTTTTCCTAATACACCAATATCCTTTTTCATTAAATTCTTAGCTTCAACAACATGAATTCGTAGGACACCCTGTAAAAAATGTGTAATAAATAATAATTGTCAAAATATAATTTTCCTTTACGCTTTTTTCATGAGCCTTTTTGCAAGACAACCCTTTTGACACTAACAGGTAACAGCCCTAAAATTTTTTTTCAAATTTTTAGGACTTTTAATGTCAATTTCCGAGCTTTTAGTCCGTGTACAAAATATGTTAAAATCACGAAAGGATCGTGAAAAAAGTCTTGCAAAAAGGATAGTGAAAAAAAGATCTTAGATGTTATAATGCCATGTGACAAACAGTTTTTCGAAATATAAACTAAAATAATTTGTGTCATATTCGACCAAAAATTTGTCTGATTTCCTTTTCCAAAAGGAAAGAGAGATTTTATCATTATTAAATCATATTTTTATCTATATGAACTTCTTCTAATCAGTAAAAAAATATTCTAATTAATCATCAGTTATGGCATTTTAACATCTACAATTTCAAGAATTTTCATAATAATTAACATATACCTCTGGTTCTGGCATTTTTAATACTAAAGCTGGTACATCATCGCTTAATGTTATTGGTAATTTATTTGGTAATACCATAATTGCAGCAATTTGTTCAACAATAACACGTCTCATTAAATCACTAATACCAGGCATATCCAATAAATCAATAACACCAACCAAATTAAAATCAATATTTGGATTATTTAAAAAGAATATTTGTAAACCACCAACTAATGGCATTGATTGTATTAATGGTTTCATAATAACTCTAACCATACCATGAATTTGAAATTCTTTAATACCACCTTTCATACCAGCTAAATGAAAATTAATATCACAATCACCAGCATAAAATAAATCCAAATCCATAATAATTTCATTACGATCAACATTTTTATCATATATTTTAACACCACCAATTCGTGGTGGTATTGTACCTAATATAATACGATCAAAACGAAAACCATTCATTTTATAACCAGCTAATGCTTTAGCAACATTTGGTTCAATAACATCTTTAACTAAATTTCGAGCAAAATGATTTGCATTTGGCCATACTTGTTTCAAAATCTATGGACAAATATTATAAGAGAAAAATTAAAAAAATTTATTGTGTAAATAAATAATAAATTAATTTTCTTTTACCTTATTAACCCATTCACATCGTTCAACATCAGGAAAATAAACCTATATGAAATTAATTATTTTATTTACCAAATTGAACAAAATGAAAATTTTCCATTACCCATGCTGGTAAATCATGAATTCTAGCCAATATAACATCTTTTTCATTTGCTAATGCTGATGCTTTAGCAATATTACGTTTTTCATCACTTGATTTACGCCATTGTTCACGTGTTACAGATAATATTACTGGTGTTATTAACCATGCTACAGACCATCCCATATAACCAATAAAATATATTGTACCAACAATAGCAACTTTTTTAACAGCTGCATAAATTAATGAAAATATTGAATCATCTGAACCACCATTATATGATTTTTTAAATTCTTCATCATCTTTATTTGAATTGAATTCTTTACTTGGTGCAACCATATCAGCTGTTTGAATATTATCGTCACCAATTATTTCAAAATCTGATGATGATTGAGGTAATAATTGATCAGTATCTCCACTAATCGGATCTAAATCACCAGATGTACTGTAAAAAAATTTTATAATATTTTTTAAATGGTTTCAATTTAGTTTTTTTTATTAAATGAGAGAGGAAATTGTGGAAAATAAAGTCTAATAAAATTCTTTTATATATAGCTTTAAATTTTATATAAGCTTTTTGTATTATTTAAATTTTAATAGATATATGATTGTAAATGTTTGCATTTTTTCTCTTCTTTTTATCTTTAGATATGATCATAAAAACATATATAATAACGAAATTATGGCAGTTACGACAATCTGAAATATAGTGTCTATTTCTAGCATAGTGTCTATAAATTATTAAGTTACCAATTGTAAAGTTCAATACAGCTGACAACTAGTATGTAATTGAAAACACTATGATAGAAATTCTTTATTTTTAATGTATTTGAAAATTTATGAAATAATATCAAGATTGAATGCTGTGGTTTTGACATTGAATTTACTTAAATTAATATTATTTACATCATCATAATTTATAGATTTTTCAATAATATTTTTTAAGAATGAAATTTTGTAGACAAATCAACGATATTTCGAAAACTACAAAAAATAGAAAGCTAAACATACTTTTGAATCTTTGAATATTAATTGGAATTATGTACTATTAATTATACAGTTAGTACATTGATTGCCGCCCCATGACTAACCAACAACCCAAACAAAACTATATATAAAATTTCGCATTATAAATATATGTTTTAAGGAGAATACTAATTAATCTATTAAATTTATGTCCATACTATATTTATTAATTAATTAATTTTAATTTCTTCATAATATGCTAATAAATTTTCTATTTTTGGCTAGAAAATTGATGTATGTCTACAAAATGATAGTAAAGTTGTTAATGTGTCTTAAAATTTTACTGACTTTTATTTCTATATTATAGTAAATCAACTTTTTAATATAATATTTTTTATTAGTTGAACAAACAATTTTAAATTTTTATTTACTATAAATTAAATACTAATAAAAATAATTTAATTATCATAATAAATTTTCGTAAATAAAATTTATGAAAATACTTCAAAATTATGTAATATGATTGATTGATAAAATTCTTTGAATAGCAATTTAGATAATGAAGATTGTTTTTAGCCTTGATAACGAAGACAATATTTATTTATTTTTCAATTTCTGGAATGTTAATATGTTAATCACTTGTACTAATTTAGAACTATATGTTTTTTTAAAGAATTATATAAATTTCTTGTGGTATTACAAATTCAGTTATCCAGCTGATTAAAATCAATTGAAAAAAATAAATAAATAGAAAAACTTCCAGATTATCTCAGTCATTTTGACGCCAATAAAAGTGAAAATCGATAATAAACTTCCAGATTGTCTCAGTCATTTTGAAGCCAATAAAATTTAAAATTCATAAAATTAATTTGTATGTAAATATTTGTTTTTCATTCATAGTAAATTTACGATAGTGAAAAATTAAATAATTATTGTAAAATATTATTTTAAATATTTTGATAGTTTTTTGGACTAAGTCAAGTCGTTATAGTATTTTAGTATCTTATCTTTATTAATATGCGTAAATAGAAAAAAAAATAATTGAAAATTCTTTAGCAAATTGATTTGAATCTAAATTAAAATAAATATTATATTTCAGAAGTCTAATGAAAATTCTTAATCTTCTATTAATCTTCTATTAATTAAAATATTTTAGATGCTGATGCTATTAATATTGAGAAATTTAATAAAACGAATTTATATTTCGACTTCATTTTTAAATGATTATTAAAATAAAATTCTTAAATTTTTATTGTTTACCATTCCATCTTAACCTTTTAAAAATTATATTTTCAATATTAATCTGAAAATAAACTTTTCTCATTAAAAAAGTTTCTTAATAGTGTAATAATCTGTAATATATTCAAATTTATTCACATGAAATAATTTTATTATAAACAAACTCCTATATTAGTTCGATAAATTCATAATTTAATTTGTAATTTTTTTCCCGAAATTACAATTTTTCAATATAAACATTAAAATTTTATTATAATATCAATAAACCTTGAAATTTATTTATATGAATGGAAATTTCTCAATATTCTTTGTTAGATTAATATTTTTTTTAAGTAGGTACATCTAAGAAAAATTATTTAAAAATTTGAACTTTAATGTTAAAATTTTGGATTTTAGGCTAATTAAAAAAAATCATAAAAAATATATTCATATGGAAAATAAAAAAATTTAGATTGAAGAAAAATATGAAAATATCGTGATAAATATACCAAAAAATATATCCAAAAATAAAATTATCTAATATTATAAAAATAATACTACAAAAAAAAAAAAAAGATTTGTCATATTTTTCGCAATTCCAGGAAAGTTATTTTAAATGTTTATATGTTATGTATTAGGAAATAACTAAAAAATGATTTCATCTTTTTGGTATAATATAAAAATAAATATACATATGAATTTTTTTTTTGAATAATACAATGTTGCCCTTTCTATATAAAAAAAATTATTAAATATAATATCAAAAATAAACAGATTTCTTTTATATTTTGTAATCATGTTATTTATATTTATATACAAAAAAAATAATTATCTTCTACATATTTACTACAAAAAAAATGATGTCATATCTGATAAATAATAGGAGTAATAATTATTATTATTATTTTGAAAAGCTTTTTATGTAGAAGTTTTTTAAAAAATTTTACAGAGTAAAAAAGAATTTTGTTGTAATAATATCAAAATTATTACACAAAATTACAAAACACTAAAATTTATAATTAAAATTTATGAAATAAATAAAAAAAACTTTGTTTTATTATTGGTATACCACACCTTTGAGCTTTAATTAATTTTTTTTAAAACAAAGTTCCGACCTTAATTTAAACGTAAAAACTAGAACTAGACAATCAAGACAAGTTATATGTGTCTCATAATGTACACTGAAATTTAATTATATGATCATATGGTCACCCAATCAAAAATTTTGAGATAATTTTTTTTTAGAAGAAATCATTAAAAACATCAGAAATTTTATATTTTTGGACTATAAAAACGAAAATTGTGCATTTGGACTAAAATAAAATTTATTTCTTTTACCTCATTTTGTCATCCAATTTAATTGCGTCACAATTTTGGTTACTTTTCAATAATAAAAACACAACACACTATGATGTCAAATTGCACAAGAATTTCGATTTTTTTTTTAAAATGGAATAAAAATAAAAATTATTTCGATATTTTTTTAAAAAAAAAAAAAGATTTTTATAAAATTAAAAATTCTATTTTTAAAATATAATTTTTCTTTTTTAATATTTCACAATATTAAAATTATTTTTATTTTAGTATTTTTTATGGTGCACACAAAAATTATAAAACGCTTCAATAAAAAAAATTTTTAATTAAATTTATTATTTGTCTGAAATTTTCAAAACTGTTATAAGTAATAATTTTTCATCAAAAATTTCATAAATTATTTTGTACACCTCCGTGAATTTTTGCAAAACCAAAAAAATCAAAAGGTAAATGACTTTTTTTTTTTAATTGTAATTTTATTTATTATTTTCGAAAATATTTTTGCCAAATTTTTATTTTGTATACACTCTTGGGAAAATATACCGGCACTGTAAAATTTACTAGACCGATTTAATAAAAAAATCGTAGACTGTTGTGTAATTGCCACAAATGCAAACTGAAGACGAGAATTTTTTTTATGTGGAACAAAACATCTGCTGAATTTTATAAATTTTGAATTTATAAAAAGAATTTTTTTTGAGAATTTATTTCGATTTATCAATAAAAAGAACAAGTTTTGAGTTCATATATTTTCTAAATGGAAGAGCCAGAAATATAAAAAAGTGTTAATATACCAAGTACATAAACATTTTGCTCTCTGTTATTACTTTACTGAATAAGTAAAATGAAAAAATATATATTTGTTTTTCAATTCATTTAGTAGAGGTAAATAATTTAATTATATATTTTGTTGAAAAGCTTTTTCTGTGCTTTTATCAAAATAAAAATAACAACACAAAAAACTTAAATTTTTTTTTTCGAATATTTCATTTCAAAAACCTAAATAAAAGATACAAAAATTACTAAGAATTTTCTTTTTACAAGGTTTTTTCAATAAAATGTTTTGTTGACCATTACAAGGTTTTTCTTTTACTATTAAATTTTTTAAAAGATATATAAAAAAGTTAATAAAAACAATTATGTAACCATTTAATATTAAACTATGTTAACATTTTTTTTAAAAAAATCTGATATAATAAATATTTACTTCAATATTTCAATAACGTATACTATTACTTTTAGTTTGCTTATAGAATCGTTAAGGATATTTAATTATATAGTTAAGAATTAGGACAAAAAAAATATTTAAAAGAACTTTTAACAGAAAAAGTAACAATTTTGTATTGATAATTGGCAATCAATCCCAAGAGCCTTTAACATATAGTAATTATATATGGGCCCTTGGGATTGACCGGCCAATATAGAAAATAATTATAATAATTTTTTTAACTCAAACAATTTCCATAATATTTTAAATACAAAATATGTACAAACTAATCTTTAAAACATTTGGGGAAAATTTCTGATTTAATGGTTTCCCAAGATAAATATTTATATACAATAAAACTTGTTGGGAAGTTTAGAAAATTCTTTGACCATTCGTTTGGAGAAATTAAATTATGTGTGCAGATAAAATTTAAAAGTTTTACAATAAAAAACTTTCTGGTAAATTTCCAAAACTTTATTTCTCTTGGTAAACGAGAAGGATTATTTTTATCATTAATAAATTTCTTAAACGAGTACATTCTCATATTTATTTTATTTAAAATCAAAATATACAAAAGTAAATTAACTTTTTAGGATTTAATATCATTACAAATTTACTAAAAATTATTGTTAGGAATAGGAATAAAAAATAACTCTTATAAGCAAAGAAAATTTTACATTTGACTTTTATAAAAGCAAAAATTGTTAATCATTTTATATTAACAAAAAAAATTCTATCAAATTATTCAGTTTAATATCTATTTTCATTTTTTTTTTATATTAATTGGAAAAAACATTAATTTATTCATTAATGCTCTAACAATTTGCTGTATGTACAATAGAAATTTTGGTCATGAAAATAATTTGACTAACATGCATAGTAAAAATTTATCAATTTTTCTGTTTCCACTTAATTAACAACTTATTCATTAATAAAAAAATAGTAGAATAGAAATTTGAATAAAAATGAATACCATATCTTAGAAATTATATAAATATGTTATGTAAATTCTTATTATGATAATTTCAATTCAATATAATTTTAATATTCAATTTGCAATTGCAATGATAACAAATATATTAAGTATTTGTTTATAGCATAATCTATAAATTCAATTTTCATTTTTTATGTAGATAAAAAAAAAATCTTTAAACCTTTTTTCACCACTTCTTTGTAAATTGACATTGTAACATTTTTTAGGTCATTATTAGCCACCGGGAAAAGCACAATAATAATTTCTTGTACGATATATATAGTTATAATAAATGATACATACAAAATGTCCTTGAGGAAAAATTTAATTTTATGATCTTGTATACCATGTGTTTTTGATATACAATTTTATCAAATCAAAAAATCCCTGGTCCAAAAGCTATTAAAATATTGTATATACAAAACTGTTAAGGTTGAAGACATCGTATAAACGAGACGACATTTATTTATTACCTTTTAATAAGTATTTGATAAATAAAATAGAATATTCCCAAAAATTAAAATACAAATTACAGTATAGAAAAATTTATTACGAAATTTAGTTTATTATTCGTAAAAATTAAGAAAAATCGATTTAAAAATAAATTACACATCAAATATTAATATATAAATGTAAATGTTTTGCGAATATAATATTAAAAATTAAAGGTAATAAAATATTCAAATAAACGTAAATCTTCAAAATAAATTTAATTGAAACATATCTATGCATGATAATATTCATTATGTTTACATCAATAAATAATTATTATGTACATGATAAAAATATAATTAAAAATGCTTTGTAGTATATACATAATTTACATAGCTACTTACGATTAAAAATTTTTGTTTATCCACAAATTGCACGACGACCCGAGATAACACAAAACTGATATTTCATTTAATATGTATGTATGTATCCAAACTAAACCACTTACTAAATGGTACTACACTATACGTCTAGAGTAGAAATATTAGTATTTATATTTAGTATTGTTTTGATCCAAATTTTACCCCATTAGAAAGCTTTGAATTGGAGCAAAAACGTGCGCATTGTCAACAAATTTAATAAAATTTTACATTTTATTATAGGTACTTTATATATCAATTTTGTTATTTATGGTTAAATAATTTTCTGATATAAATATGTAGCTATTTCCTTGAATTTGAAATATTATAGTATAATTATCTGCCACTAGATGGTCGTTATAGCATCTAGCGTATAATAGTCGAACTATATATTTTTCTGATATAAAAAAAATATGCAGAAAAAATCTTATACCCGGGACACACCAAAATTGAAAACCTAAGTTTTCGCGAAAACTACATCTAAAAACTTTTATAGTGACACACCAAAAATGGAGCGCGATTTCGTTTTCGAATGTCAAATTATGAAAATTATTTATTTAAACAACTCTACGTAAAAACCAAAAAAATTAAAAATAGTAATTATTTGTTTTTAATGTTAAATTTTGATTTAATTATATTAAAAATTATTTAATAAAATTTAATTTTTCTTGTTTTTTTTAAAAAAATTTCGATTTTTTTTTGATTTTTCACAAAAATGGCTACTTTTGTATGGAAACTTAGCTATGCCTACTTCAAAAATACATATCTTCTATTTTATAATAGATGGCGCTAAAATATATTTTCGTGAAAACCTTAAAAATTTGTAGGTTTCGTGTTTTCAATTTATTCCTGAAAACTGTACTAAACCTTATGAATTTCCATTTTTGAACTTTGAAAACACGAAAACAGAGTTTTCGGTCCTGTGTGTCCCGGGTATTACAATAGAAATACAAAATGATATTTTGCTGAATAAATGTGTTAAAAAATATTAAAGCAGATTTATAAATCAAAAAATTGAAGTGAAGGTGGGATTACATTATCCACGAAATAAAACCCCAACAGTACGTTGTAGTACCAAATGTTTTTATCCTAAGTAGGGCACATCGTTTCAAGAATTTACTTTCTAAATGTTGCAAATCTTCAAGTGTGTCGCGCTGCGGGAAATAACACAGTAGTTGCCCCAAACATACATTTTCTCACATTTTTATATCCGTTTCGTTGCATGTAACAATATAAGCAATAATGTTCTTTTTTAACCCACTCCGCATTCCTTTACTACAACCAGACTAATCCCTCCTTTTGTCGGACTTTTTATTTCCCCTTAATCGTTAATGATGTGTTTGCTCGTGCTCGTATTCGTGAAATAACCAGCAGCAAGCAGTTAACATTTAGTAAATATAGATTACATTTTACAATACTACTAATCTGCTACGATAATTTATTTTATTTTTTAATGAAAGATAACACAGCATTTTGAGATTGGCTTTTTATTTGATGTGTCTCTGAAGATATATATATATAAATTTAAAAAGATTGTATTTTATTTTTCACTAAATATTGACACATTCTCAAGCAGATAAATTTAAAGAAAAAAAAATATAAAAAAACTTGTTTTTTGCAAATTATTTATACACTTCCATCCTAGATTTTAGTTTCCAATTCTCATAATTTTTTAAGCGAAACTTATCTGAGCAATATGCCTACTGAGGGGCATGCTGTTGTTGCATTATAACTTGAAATTGTTGGGCATGATGTGGCGTTTGATTTTGCACACTTGAATAATAGTTTGGAACCAGTTGTGGATGATGACTCGTTAATACCGGACAAACCATTTGAAAGGCCGGTGGTGGCTGAGAGGCCGGGCCATAAGCAGGGGGTCCCCCGCCAGCAGGGGATGGCTGTGCAGCTGAATGGTAATGTTGATGTGGTTGTCCTGGCGATGGTGTTGTAGATGGTGGTGTTTGAGCCAAAAATTGTATTGGCTGTGGTGGTGGTTCATGATACATTCTAACCTGCAATCATTAAAATATTTTTAGATTATTTCGTAATTTAATATTTGATGAGAATATAAATTATTAATTTTAATTTTACCATTTGTTGATAAGCTTGTGATTGAAATGGTGGTCCATGTGATTGCTGATAATGAACAAATGATGGAAGTGGCGCCGCTGTTAAAAGCGGTTGGCCAGTTGCTGTAGCTGCTGAAACCTGCATTTGGGTCGTAGTGATCGGAACTAAAAAATAAATTAATATTTTAAAATTGATTTTAATTTAAACATTTATATATTTTTCAAACACACAAATTTTATTTGGTTTGTTTTCAAAAATTATTATATATTTAGAATAATTTATTATATATTTTTACCTCTTCGCAAACGTTGATTCTGAGTTCCTACATGCGGATGAGTGTTAGGTTGAAAAGGGGGCTGAGGAGGTTGCATAACATAAATAGGAGTTTGTCCTGCGGCAACATGTGGTCCCGTTGTATATACTCCTGGCGTCATAGCAGCACCACTACTAGTTTGCGGAGTATGAGACCTAGATTGATTAGGAGTACTGGGACTACGTGGTGTAAAAATTTTCGCTGACGGATTTAACACATGCGCTTTCTTAGCTACACCAGCTGGTTGTTGCCCCTTGTCTGACCCACCAGCAGTATCATTATTTAAATTGTGATTTGAACCCAAACCAGATATATTTTGATTTATTTGTTGAGGAGCAACAGTAACGATAGGTGGATTATTATTATTAGTTATTATTGTACCGACAATAGTAGATGACTGTTGCTGATTGCTTGGCTGAGCAGTATAGCATTGTGGTTCTTGTTGAGATATATGATTTTGTGAAATTTTCTGTACTTGCATAGAAGATAAATTCTCTGTTTGTTGAAGTTGCTGTGTATGATGTTGTATCTGAGGCGTTGTTTGATGATGATGTATTGTTGGAATTTGATGTTGAGGCTGTAATGGTGTTAGCTGTTGCTGTTGTTGCTGCTGCTGTTGCTGTTGTTGTTGTTGCTGTTGTTGTTGTTGTTGCTGTTGCTGCTGTTGTTGTTGTTGTTGTTGTTGTTGTTGTTGTTGTTGTTGTTGTTGTTGTTGTTGTTGTTGTTGTTGTTGTTGTTGCTGTTGTTGTTGTTGTTGTTGTTGTTGTTGTTGTTGTTGTTGTTGTTGTTGTTGTGGTGGAGATAATGATTGTTGTGGTTGATGTGGTGATGCACTTGGTGCCTTAATTTGACTATTTTGTTGTGAATGTGTTACATCGCGCTGGTTTGACCCCACTAATTGAAAATCTTGTTGGAATTTTCTTAAATCTTGAATTTGATCGTCTCTCGGTCTCGGTTGTCTCTGTGGTTGTGGAGCCTGTACTTGATTGTTCAGGGATCCACCCGATATAATTGTATGGTGATTTTGATGGCTAATGTGCAAAGCTTGGGAAGAATTATCTTTCATATTATTCGGCAGTTGCTGATTTACCACATGGCTGTGATTATGTACAGTTATTTTTCCCATGGATCCCTGTAAATATTAATTATGTTATTTAATATTATATTTAAGCATTTTTAGAGAAATTTGATTTAATTATAATTATGTATATATATTAATAATAAAGACTAGTTATAATAGTAATATAAAATGGAATTAAAGTGATTTAGAGTTGGAATTAATAATTTTATCTAGTTATTGAAGACGATTTCATTTTAATATTTTCTATTGTCTTTCTCTATAAATCTACAACTATAAATAATTCTAAGATGATATATAGTACCTGTCCACCCTGATGATCTACAAAATTATGTTGGTGTGTTGAGGGAGCATACTGTCGAATACTTCTTTGTGGTAATGATTTATTGCTATTATTACTATTATTTCCATCTCCGTTAATTTTTGATTGTGTAACATTAGTAGCATGCCTAAATTGTGATGATCTGAAATGTTATAATATTTTAAACATTAATAACACTTAAATATTAATATAATTTGATAAAGCATACCCGCCATGCATATGCGAGTAATTTTGGTTAAGTGCATATGAAGCAGAATTTTGAATTGACATGGATTGAAAATTGATGTTTTTGTTATTGTTGTGAGAAATATGCTGTGATAAGGACCCATTGTTATTATTTGATGATGAAGCACTTCGTACCACTTTGTTAGTTGGTTGTAAAGTTTTACGTTTTGGTGGTAATACATACTTGTCTATATTATTCGGTCCTTTTGACATAGTAATTGTAGAATTAGAATTAATATTTTGTATTTGTTGAATTTGATTGGATGTAACGGTAATATTTGAATTAGTTGTATTAGTTGTTATTGTAGAAGTTGATGACGTAAATGTCTTTTCATATACTTGTTCTGGTGCTCTTTCTACTGCTGCAAAAAGTGATTCTTCGTCACCGTTTTCTAAATCTAATCTTTCCCGACAATCTGGATTACTTTCAATTTCTTGAGCTAATTTTTCTGCTTTCGCTTCAAACTCTTTAAACTCTTGTGTTTCTTTACCTTCTAATTGTACTGTATAATCTGATAATGAATCATCAAATGTTGTACGTACATTAAACATTTCAGCATTTTTATGAAACATTTCATTTGCATCCCATCCATTTGCATTTCTATCAAGTTCTAGATCTATATCACCATTAAAATTTCCACCAGCTGGTTCCCAAGGTTCTAATTCCTTTTCTTCTAATCGTAACCCTTATATATTTATAATAAGTCAATTAAATAAAAATTTATAGATTTTTCAACAGTAATAAAAATTACCATTACATCTGGCTGATATCGCACTATCAGTTTGAAATGTACCTCCAGTAGCATAATCAAGATCAATATCTTTTGAAATAATGCTAACAATATGATTGGGCTGAAATATCATATAATTTGGTAAGTTCTTAGTATCATCTGATAAATTCTTATTCTGATTGTTTTTAATGCAATGAGCTAGCTCCAAAGCAACCTAAAAAATAGCGTGCAATTAGATTTTAAAAATTTATAAAAAAAGAGAGGGTTCACAATTAAGCAATCTGATTTTCAAACAAACTAGATTTTACATACTGAGTGTGATTTTACAAACAAGCAAAAGTTTACAACATTCGTCTATTAAAACAAAACAAAAATTGTTTTGATCAAGCTAAAAGTAGATGTTAAGCTAATCCATTATTAAAAAGTGTATATTTAACTGAATTTTAATTTAACCTTGCTTTTAAGAATAATAAATTTTAAATGTACTTACATCAAAGCTAGGGGAAAAAGTTCGGAAAACTCCCTCGTAAACACTTCCCGAATGTGTTTGAATTTGAACTAAATTTCCTACAAAAGAAGTCGCTGCATGCATAAAAAATGAATTATTATATATTCCTTGAGCAGGTATCGTTCTTCCTCTTTGTTGTCGATTATCGTGAACGAACCTAAAAAATAAAAAAAAAATAAAGTAAAAGATTATTTTTTATGTGATATACATATATTATACATCAGATGTCTGCATAATTATAACAATTAACAATACATAATTATCTAATATTAACACAAGTAATACGCTCGGACATTATAAGATCCAATATTACCAAAAAAATTAGTACTAGCAGTTAGCAGAAAGAATTTTCTTATTTCAAATAAGTATGTGTACATTTTTATAAAATTAAATCAGAGTTAAATATTTTATGTATTTTGTATTTCACCATTAAATATATTTCTTATTTTATGGATTAGTGGCGTTTTGTAGATGAGTTCTCCCCTCGGTATTTTAAGTATATACTTAAAATATTATTTTTTTTAAATTCCAATTTAAATAAATAAGAAATATTTAATATATACAATCATTAATAAGAATACATATGATTGTATCATAAATTAAAAAATTTTTTTCAAACTTGTAAATTACTAGGTATATTTATTCTAATAAATTGTAAACTCATTGTTGGGAAACTTTATTAATGATATCTTAAATAAATAAAAAATACAAATATTACTGACATGAATATTGTAGAAAAATAAAATATTAATATATTAATTACGTTCAAAAATTTTGTATATTCATTTATAGTTATTATGAAAAAGCATTAAACTTTATTCTATTCTTATTTGAACCTAAAAAATCTATCAATAGCTGTGATGCTTTAAGTAATCATTATGCAATTTATTTTTTCTGTAAATACACGATAATTTGGTACCTCTAAAAGGAAAAGTTATGTACGTTATGAGTGAATTTACTCACTATTTTTAAGTATATAATTATAAGAGCTTTTTTTAAAGTTGCACAAAATAAGATTTCTTCAATCAAATCAATGAAATAAAAGAAAGATTCTTAACATAACACACATTAAAATATATTTTTTAAACATAGTACCTTGATATATATATATATATTAGTACAATATATATATGTACATATATATAGATTTATATATTATATATATATATATATATATATATATATATCAAATTATATATATTACAAAAAGAGGTGATAAAAATCCTTTAATAAATTTAATAAATGATATAATCAGTATATTGGACAATTCTATTCAGTTATTAAAAGGTTTTCATATTTAT
Source organism: Empis stercorea (assembly GCA_949752835.1). Classification (NCBI taxonomy): domain Eukaryota; kingdom Metazoa; phylum Arthropoda; class Insecta; order Diptera; family Empididae; genus Empis; species Empis stercorea. Next base: position 10,013,496 of record OX457086.1, on the reverse strand, counting down.
CTTCATCATTTATATTATTAGTATAATATTACTTACTACAAAAGTTTATTTATTTGACATTATCTTAAAAATATGCATAAAATACTGCATCACAAAATTTGCACTACAACTTATATTGCATTCACAATGATCCTGCGCTTTAATTTTTTTTTTACTTTAAATTGAACAAAAGCAGGTCTGTGTTTGGGTAGGGCAAGTTAGAGTATATATAACATTAATAGAATATATAATAGATGACACACAAGAAACGTCAAAATGATTATACTTAACTATATAAATAATTTTATTTATTTATTTAAGATATCCGTTTTTTCTGAGCTGTTATACTTGACTATTGATTATTAAAAATCATTTAAGTATTTTTGTTTCTAATTTAGAATTAAATGAATTATCTATTAACAATAATTAGAACAATTGGAAAAATATTTAATATTTCTGAATAACTATGTTATTTCATCGTCATATGTTGTGTATATATATAATTAAATATATGTACATATAATAAATAATGGGATATATTTATTAGACATAGTTTTTTTATATATAATATCAAATAGATTTAATTAGTTTCGAAAATCACTTGCATTTTTCTAATTTTTTATAGTAAAATAAATTGTCAAAAGTAATTAATCTATTTGAGCGCACATTACTTTAACATATGAAGTTCATAATTTGAATTATAAAACAAACAAAAAATCAGTTGTCGATTAATAAATATATGTTTTTTATCTTATTTTCTTTTGTCATTAATGCCGATAAAATATTTGATTTAATTATCAATAATTTAAAAAGAATATCCAAAGAGTTATGAAGACTTGAAAAGCATAAAACAAATAAAAAGAACGACATTCTATTATCATTAAAAAATGTAGACGAAACTTATACATATAAGTATATGTAGTTAATATAATTTCAAATTAATTCAATCAATATCTATAAAAACCATGATATTCAGATAATATTGATAAATATTATTAAATTTTATTTATATAATATATATAACGAAATTACCTTGTTGGACCAGGACGATTCTTCCTTTTATTCATTTCTAGTGATTTTACTGGGTTTGGCAGATTTGAGCCTTCCCTATTTGTTAGATGTGTGGGCACCGGAATTTTGGCCAGGTTAATAAACTTTAATAATAATGTTCAAAGATTCTTTTTTTAATACTTTACTAAACGTTGATTCCACACACAAAACTATATATATGTATATAAATTATGTAAAATAAATTATTTTAATTAATATAATATAAATAATATTTATATAATAATCAGGTTCTACTGTAATAACTAGGTATATTCAGAAAATAGAAGTATAAAGTGTACAAAAAAATTTATTAAAAATTTACTTATAAATAATGTTTGTTAAAAATTCTATTATTACTCATAGCATAAGGCACAATGTATCAAAATCGAAATGATAAAAAATTTTTGTGATAATAGTTTTTTTTTAAATTACTAACTACATAATATAAACATTATTATATTGCAGTCTTTGGCCGGATAGATTTTGAAATATTTGTATAAGATAAAAAAAATAATGAATCGTTGAATTAGGAACTTCATTTTATAAGTAAATATAATTATTTATATGCTATTTTATTTACATGTAATGTACAATGTACATATATGTATATTAAAAAAATACAACGAAATAAGTATTTTAGATGCATATAAAAAAAGAGTTTGTACATTAAATACTAAAATAACCAACAATATTAGATTTCTTTTGTTGAAAATTTGTCTGGACTCTGAACTAATCTGAATGTAGAATTAAATATTTGTAATTATATTTTATGGTCATCTTCAGTTTAGCATTTAATTTAGTACGCTAAATAGTACGTTTTTACAAAATTAAATTTTTGCTTTTGTTCCGTAAACTATATATACTATACTATACAATGAAATATATGATTAGTTGACATACTGATAAAGTAGATTTCCTCAAGAAAGTGGGTAATAGAAAAATATATATTTGCATTAGCATGAGTTATATATAGGTATATATATAAATATATATATTTGGATATATATATATATGAATATTATATATATGTATATATATATAAATATATGTATATATATATAAATATATGTATATTGTACATCGTACCAAATTCTTTGCAATGTTGTAGCAAAGCACTTTTATGAAGAAAACTTTTAATAATGAAAGCGTAAATTACAAGTTACATCAAATAAACAATATATACACATTATATTTATATTTTAAAATATATTAAATGTAAAATTCATTTATTTATATTAAAAATTATTATATTACTTGAGCTGTTTTAAAGTTGTTTAATTTTGTTACCCCAATAATTTATACTTTTTTAACCACGAAACTCCGCTGTCAAAAAACTTGATGATGTGTTAAAAGATTTTAGTATAATTACACAAAAATCAAAATAATATTTTGAAATATCTCTGCTATATCTGCTTCGGTTTTTTATCACTAATTTTGTTAGATCAGTTCTTAAATTATTTCAATTTTTTTTTAACAATTTTACGAACGAATTATATTAGAAATCATAAGATTATTATGCCTTTCAAAATATGCAAATGCATACACATATACAAAACATATACACATTACTTATTTTTCAATAGCCCTAGGTAGGCATGCATTTGACTATACACAATAATTCAAAATGTGCGCAACGTCGGTTTGTGACGTACCATATATACGAAGCATTTCGTTCCGATTACTTACTACAAAGCTACAAAAGTCAACTTATTAAAATTAAATACAAATTAAAATGAATAATTTTTGCATATTATAACAGTTTTTTTTATTAAAATTAAATTAAACGCATTTGCATTTCTTTATTATATTTTATTAACTCTTCTACAAAAAGCACAAGTTTCAGTTCCGCATTTTTATTTTGTGGAAATCGTATAATCACAGTGGGTTCCCATTGAAAATGTTTAGTTTTTAGTTTACAGGATTGTATGAAAAAAAAACTTGACGGAAGAATTTTTGTGAAGAATTTTTGTGCCATCAAGTTTTTTTTTCATACAATTCTGTAAAACTACCCCAGCAGCCAGAAACTGTGACCACATTTTTTTGTGGAATTTATGAGACATTTTTGTGCACAATTTTGTGAATATTTTTTGTCACAACGAAATGTGACAAAAATGTGACAAAGAATTCACAAATATTTTTCGACATTTTTTTGTGGAATTTTTGTGACATTTTTGTGCACAATTTTGTGAATATTTTTTGTCACAACGCAATGTGACAAAAATGTGACAAAGAATTCACAAATATTTTTCGACATTTTTTTGTGAAATTACTGTGAATCTTTTGTCACATAATTTTTTTAAAATTTCAAATGATTGTTATTGATATAATATTATGACGCATAAGTTTTGTTCTAGAATAAAATCAATGTTATTCCTTTGTGATAATAAAAAAAAGATTTGTGCTGAAACTTTTAAAGGTATTTTTTAAAATTATTTTGAATTTGTAGCAATAAGAAAAATTAAATTTTAAATTATTTATTATCTATTTTATTGTATTTTTTGTAGATGAGCTCCGATATCATCAAATAAATATTCTACAAACTATGAAATCAGTCGAAGAAGGTATTGATGAAAGTAATAGAAGAAAATAAGAGGCCTGAAAATGCTTTATATAATGTTTTTGAAATACATAAGTATACTTTATACTCTTTATAGTATTGGATTGATATTGAAAATAAAAAATAAACAAATCCTTAAAAACGTTTTTTAATTATTTAATTGACCATAATAATTTGAAAAATTTGTACACAAAACTGTCACAAATTCGTCCAAATAAATGTGACAAATTTGTTCACAAATCTGTGACAATTTCTTCCACAAAAATGTCACACTTTTTCTGACAAAAATGTCATAAAAATGTCGCAATTCGGGTAAACCACAGTCACAATTTTTCCACCGTATTGTCACAATTTTTTGTGGACAATTCACATTTTTTTGTGACATTTTTGTCACAATTATTTCACATTTGGTTGCTGGGGTAAAAACTAAAAATTTTCAATGGCAACGCTATGTCAGTAGCGACACGGAAGAATTCGTACAGAAATAAACATAAGTGGTCTTCACGACCTAAATATTTTTTCTTGATATTTTGATATTTTTTTTTTAAATTACGTGAACACCTGTTTTTGGTGCCTGAGATATTTTGATATTTTTTTTTACATTTTATGACTGGCAGTACTTAATATTTCATGTTTTTACGTTTATTTTACATATTTATATAATCTGGTAGCACTGAAATAATTTAAACAAATATTGTTAGAAATTAGAATTGGCAAAATTTAAGGAAAAATAAGTAAATATGTAATAATACTAATTTTAAACTGCAATACTAATTTTAATAAACAATAATCCCCGTCAATACAACACAAAATAAAATTTAAAATTTCAAAACAGAAAATTTCTGACAGTAGTATTTTGACATATATATCAAAATATCAAAATATCAAAATATCAAAAAATACATGTCGCTGTCGGCTATCGTCGTGTTTTTAGCCAGCGATGATTTCACTGTCGTTGTCGCCCCTTAACTAAACACAATAGATCGTCGCGAATAATTGTCAATTATCATAATTTAATTTGTGAAAATTATATTTTCATTATAGTGTGCTCTGGAAAATAATTTTTAAATAAATTCAAAAAATGTCAAAACTTAGCGACGAGCGAAAATATCAAATATCAATTGAAATACAGCGACAACGACAACGACAGACGACATCATCGTGGTTCAATAATGCGATTTATGTACTTTTGATTTTTCTTTTGACATTTCACGACGACAAGCGACAGCGACAACCACATATTCTGTTTGGCTCTTTAACTATATAGAAGAATACGAAGGATATATAAAATATGTAACATAAAATATATAAGTTAATACTGTAACTTTTGTGTTTTATTAGCAAAAAACAAAATGATAATTAGATCAAAATTTTACTTGTTTTATTTCTTAGAAAAAACAGGAGATATGTATATATTGTATGGATGTGGATGGGTACGGATGGGTAAAGTATCATTTTTTTCAGCCGGACGTAAGGATATATTTGTTAAGTCCGTAGTGTGGTTTCGGAACCAAGCTTTAAATGCGTCAGTTCAACCACATACTTCGCATTGTTATTATACTCTTGGTTCTTTTTTAATAGGGTTGCCGTTAAGTTATATTTCAAAGGCAAAACTTTTGTGATTGTACATAAATTAGCCCCGGGCTACTTTTAAATGCATAGGTACGACAATTTCATATTATTTAGTTGTTCTTCTTTGACTTTTCACTTAGAAGGCTTGGTGAAATCAACAATATAGAAAGAAAATAGAAGTAAAATCTCAATTTAACTAATAAAGAACTAAACAGCGTTCACAACCAATATAATTTTACTTTATACTTACAGGATTGTATGAAAAAAGAACTTGACGGAAAAAACAAAAAGTAAAAAGTAAATTGGTTGTGGACACTATGTTATTTTTCTTCATTTTATGTACTTAATTTTTATGAAACGTATTTGTACGTATAATGTATTTTTAGGAGTTGTTTGATGACGAAACGTAATATAAAGTGCCAGTCACAGTGATTTCGATTCAAAAAATCGAAAATTTCAAATTTTGACAGCCCCATATATTTTATATGGTATGCCGGATATCAAGTCACAATGAACGTGTCGAAACGAATTCATTCGAAAAGAGTTAAAAATATTTTAACTTTGCCGGATGGGTCGAATGACATAACCTATAAATTATACATTTGAAATTTAAATTTTTTGAATTATTATGGGGGAGTTTATTGAAAATGTTAAGAAGCATCCAGTATTGTATAATAAATGCAGAAAATATTTATTTTAATACATTACTTAATTTCTCAGCTGCTTTTGTTCGAATATTCAATTTTTCAGATCTAATTTCTCGGCATAGATTATTAATATCATGTGCAATATTCATTAAAACTGTTCCCATTTTTTCCATAATAAATGCAGAAAATATTTATTTTAATACATAAAATAGAGATTAAACATATTTTTTTTATATAAACGGAACGAATACATTGTGACTATAATTTCTTTTCGAAACGAACGGTTCGAATCGATTCGAACGAACGGTTCGAATCGGTTCGAACAAACGGTTCGAATCGATTCGAACGTTCCGTTCGATGTTCGAATCGAAATCACTGTGACTGGCACTTAATTGTGTTTTTCTAGTCGAACTCGAACCTACACTTTGGTAAAAACGTTCTACCTGGGATTTGACATATGAATATGATTTCCCAGCAAACATGTCTTCAATGACATACCCATGAATCACCCAAGACATGTCTTTAAGACAGACCCAAGACAGACTGCTGACATCGCCATACAAATGTCACAAGTCGTCATGCATGACATGTCTTGGGTTTGTCTTGCATGACATGTCTTGGGTGTGTCTTGCATGACATGTCTTGGGTCTGTCTTGCATGACGTGTCTTGGGTTTGTCTGGCAAGACGTGTATTATGTTTGTCCTTGTGAAAAAAAAAATCATATTATATATGAAAATCACTATTTTTTATTTAAAAACTAATAAAATATATTTCAAACTAATCAATAAAAACTTTTAACAATAATTATAAGTCAAAATATGACTGAAAAAAATGTAATTAAAGAAATTCACAATTTTTTTTCCGCAAGACAAATACAATACATTACTGTCTGACACTGAATAAAAAAGATATACAAAAAATAGAATTTTTTTTTAGTTTTTGTAATAGTCACCAGAGGCCTTACCATCGCATATAATGAAATATTTTATTTCGAAAAATATTGTATACCTATCTCTTTCTTTCTAACACATTTTAAATTACCCAAGACATACTAGTGACATGTCTTGGGTCGGTCATGCAAGACAGAATTTTTGTTGGGTTATTTTTCGTGGGAATTTTTTGACATATCTTATCGTTTTTCTGAATTCCGACACTTCTATCTAATTTGAAAATAAACTAATAAAATTACCAAAAAAAAAATCAGTGAATGTTAAATGTAGAAAATGGAAACAGTTTTAATGAATATTGCACATGATATTAATAATCTATGCCGAGAAATTAGATCTGAAAAATTGAATATTCGAACAAAAGCAGCTGAGAAATTAAGTAATGTTTTATCCTCTTCTAAATTGGAAATAATTCAAATATCAAATAGCAAAATTTATCAACAAGCTCAAAATATTCAAATTGATTGGATTGAACTGTATAATAATTCAATTGATTCAAGTATCAAGCATTCTGTAAAACTTAAAGGTACAACAGCTACAAAAAGCTATCAAACACAGAAAAATCAAAATCATATATTCACATCGTTACTATTTAAAATTGTAACATATTCTGCAGAAAATAATAATATAAGAATATCATCCAATATAATATATCAAGGTATTTGTAGAATTTGGGACGAAAAATCAGCCCGTGAATTTTTTGGAAATTTAATTATACAAATAATAGATACAAGTTTCTTAACAAAACCATATAATATTGGTATTTTAAAATTTAATGAATTCGCAGATTTATTTAACAAAATATTTTATTTTACCAGCCAGGAGTATTGTAATCAAACATCATTTTCGGCTTTCCGATGCATTGTTAAATTACTTAAAACTGGCCTTTTATATTTTCAATGTAATAAATGTTTTATTGAATATGTACCCAAAATTGAAATATTTTTTGATAAAGCGATAAAGGATGAAAGAATTGTAGAATATTTAATTGAAATAAATTATTTAATATTAAATAATTTATGTGTTGATTATCACCATACGATTTCAAATTATTTACAACAAAATTTTAAAAAAATTTCTAGTTTTTATAAATTTCAATTAAAATTAGAATGTAAAAAAAACCTATTTAGTATATTTCGGTTATTCATAAATATACATTATTTGGAAATTGATAAAGGTATAACAAATTGTTTACTAGAAAATATTTCTGTGGATTTACTGCAAAAATTGGTTCGAACAATATATAATATTATTCATGTCGAAATTAAAGAAAGAACATATAGTATGTATACTGAAAAAAGAGATGATCAATTTGAAGAACTATCAGAATTATCAGCAATGGTTATATTACTTAAAGCATATTATGATAAAAAATATATTGATGATATACCAGAATGTTCAACATCAAAAATTCAAAAAGGAAATAGTATTCTCTTTGACATAATTTCAATGATTAAAGAAAAATCTCAAGAGGATTGTATTTGGTTTTCAATATTCAAAAATATTATATGTATAAAATCACATCATATTGAAATGGATGATTTCCAACTTATTATGGAATTTCTAGAGAGTTATTCATTAAAACATTTTAATGAATCTGAAAATATAAAAAATATAAGAATTATATGTAATGAGCTTATAAAACGTGAAAAACAGATAAAGGATAATATACCGAAATTATATTTTGAAAAATTATGGAATAATTTTAATAATATTGTTACTGAAAGAATATTACAATTGAATGGAATAGAACAAAAATTCTTACTTTGGAAATTACTTATAGGAAAAAGAAAAATTAATATTGAAAATACTATTTTAATTTTAAAGAATGCAATGGAGTTTAAGGGAAAAGATATTGAATGTCTACAATTAATTAATGAAATTATACATGTTTATGGCATGTCATTTTTGTTAAGATATATAAGTATAAAAGATTTCTTTTTATTTATATATTCCCATTCTTACAATTCAGAAAATCCAAATTGTAATGATATACGATTAAAATTATTGGCAGAAATAAGTACAATTGCAGTTCTCAATAGCTACGACAATGAAAGCATTAATCAAAAATTTGAAGTTAGAAAAGTTGTGGAAAATAACAACATAATAAATATCGAATTCAAATATTTGAAACGTTTTATTTTTACAGATAAAAATACAAATGAATTTACAAAACATAATACAGAAATAAAAATATTAACAAATTTTAATTTAAATAAATATAACTTTGAAGTACTCTCAGATCTTTTCAATTTACCACCATGTGCAGCTGAAAAAGTGAGTAGTTTTGATTTAATAAAAACTTTCATTAAAATTATTGAAATAGTATACTTAAATCAATTGTTTATCGAATTCAATATATTAGATATGTCTTATATTGAAGTGTTTAAGAAAAAAATTGGATTTTTTATAAATTGTGCTGAATTGCAAATAAAAGCTTTAGATGAAACAACATTTAGACTTGACGATATCAAAACAATTTTAAATATAATTTTATTATCTACGAAGAAAATTTTAAATTATCCACTCCAAAATCTTATTTTCACCCCAGAAAATTCAGCAAGAATTTTAAGATTTGTAATTGGATTTACGGAACCCCATATTTTGGAAAAATATTCAGCAAGTGAAGAAACTACAGATGTTGATTATATACAGTTAATGCGTATTGAAATTTTAGCGATATATTCTGCTACTTATTTTAAAAATGAACATGCTTTTACATTGTTGAAAACTTATACTGATATTACAAATCAACATGGTGAAATATTTTCCAAATATTTGCATGTTTTACGGGCTGTTGAATATATGACTATTAATGGACTTCCAGTTTCAATAGATTTGGCAAATTGGATTCTTGAAAATATGAAAATTATATGTAAAAAATATCATACAAATTTAGAAGCGAGTACAAAAATTATAGATTGCCTACCACAGATTTTTAAATCCATAATTAACCATACCAATTTATTAGAAGACTTATTGATAATTGCATCATCATTCTTGAAAAAATGCTATAATATGAATTACAGTTCTGAATTTAATCGGAAACTTATCATATTTTTAAAAGATATAAGCCAATTTTGTCCAAAAATGATTCTCTTCGATATAGAAATTCGAGAAATATTTTTATCAATTCCGAAATTTTTTGGCACCACATCTTTACTTGTTCAGTTTTCTCTTATAGAATGTATCGGAGCTTTAATAAATCCAAATTTGTTATTAAAAAATTGTAATATTACACAAGAATTTACAGAATTTACAAATGAGCTATATGATAGAATAAAATGGGAATCATTACAAAACAATTCTGGAGAAGATCATATCGATGATATCTTTCAAAATAGAATAGCTGTTACTGTACAATTATGTTTCAGTTTATTTTGCTTAAGCCAAAATAAAGCTAATGGTGCTTTTATGGAATTGGTTGATTTTTGCTACAAACATAATATAAATAGAAACAACTTTTTGGCAATTTATCAGTTGCCGAAATATTTTAAATCCTCTCTTTCAAATCTCTTTAGTGAGGTAGTGGAAGGTTTAATTGATATATGGCTTAATCAGTCTCGCCCTTTGGATAAAATACCATGGTATCTATGTTGTGAAAATGAATACAGTTTTTATAAAGAAAACGCTGAAGCAATAGTATTTTATGCATTGAAATACAATTCATCAGCAGCAATTTCAAAAGTATCATCTAAACTAAATATTTCAAAATCGGAATTAATATCTAATAATATCGAAAAAATGTATAGCTTTTTGATTTCACAAAGAATATTTGAAAATTTACACAATGAATCACAAATGCAATATGCAGTGATGAAAGAAACTCTGTTAAATCACGCTAAAATGATAGATGTTAAATTTAAATTTTCAGAACAGCATTTTTTCAAATCAACTCAATGTATTGAAAAATCCAAATTATTGATTAATTTTGTTAAATATTTTTATGACGATGAAAAATTTAATGAAATTATTGGATTTAAATTAAATGTTGTACCCTCAAATTATCCACTAAAATTTTCAACATTTATTGATATTATCAGCAAAATTTTACAAACAAATAACAATTTGTTTTATGTAGAGAATGCAATTGATATATTAAAATTATTAAACTATTTAAAAGAGAAAATATACAGCACAGTATTTTTAACTTATAAAATATTATATTTGAGTAAATATATGATAATTATAAGTTTTTTATTATCTTCTATGAACATTGCGGACAATATTTCAACTATAGAGATATATTTTATTAAGGATATAATAAACTTTCTTATGAGTACATTGGATATTTTTTTGAATGTATTTTCAATATCGAAAGCAATAACACAATCTATTGGAAGTGTTTTAAAAAGTATTTTAAACATCAAATCATTACAGAGCACAATTATTATGATAATTATAAAACTAAAAGATTTAGCTGGAATTACTATTATTGAAGAAATAAAATTGGATCTATTAAATATAATTCAAGACTTATGTATAGAATTAATTAAAATTAACAAAGAATTTTCAAATATCATTGAACCTATAATTGAAAGTGATATATTTAATGGCATGGATATTCCAATAAAATTCTTTAACGAATCAAATAATAATAATGATAATATTCAAAATTATATTTCGAATTTTTTAAAATTAGATATACATGATTCAAATACCATTCGTAAATTAACACAAAATATATTTACTCAGAAGTCTTCCTTCGTAGAGTTAACACATAATGAACAATATAATCAAGAGTATATTAAAAAAATAATATTCATTTTAACTAAAAAAATTAAACAAGGTAATGAAGTAGAAGCAATTGAAGCTTCAAAATGTTTAGGTACAATTGGTCCAATATATATAAATAAATTTGCTTTTTTGTGCAATCAAAATGAAATATTATACAAGAAGGATTGTACAATTTCAACAGAAGAAACTTATAAAAAAAGTATTTTAGAGGTAATAGAAAAATTAATTTTTAATTATGATCCTCAAATATACGGTCATGTTTTCAAATTATGTGAAAAGATTTCGAAATTGTCAATGTTTAAAAACTATAAAGAGAAAAATTGTCTTATTTTAGAACCGTTTCTAAATACAAATACAATAAAATCATCTAATGTATTTATATTAACCAAAAACTTAAATTTTACAAAAATTCTCAAAGATTTCGTTTATTCTCATGAAGATTTTTTAAAAAATATTACCTCTTATGTATACAAAAATATTGATATGCCAGAATTTGAAAAACTATGTACAAAGAGTTTATTATTTTGTCAATTCACTTTTATTCCATTATGCAATTTATTATTGCAGAATAGTGAAGGATTTAAAAAGAGTATCACTGAATTGCTGGAATTTTATTTTGAACAAGCAAATAGTGCTATAAATGGCACACAACTTAATAAAACAATTTATTGTAATTCAAATACAATACAATTTTTCTTAGAAATTACTGAATGTCTCCGAATTGCTAATGATTTGAAATTGTCAATAAACTTATTGCATGCTGCTAATTTAGCGACATATCAAGAAGCAAATTTTCTAGCAGTTTTGTACCTTGAGATGTGGGCATTGAATCAATTGGAGGAAACGAACTATACAAGAACGAATGAAATTATAAGGAAAAATAATGAATTTCAAATAATTGCAAGTAAAGCTTTTAAGTCTATTGGTTGTACAGAAGCAATATCTGGATTCTTAGATCCACTTTCGTCCCGTCAGGAGTATTTAGATAATAGTAATAATTGGATAGATATGTTGATTGAACTTGATATTACTCAATCTCCTTCCAACTCTTCATTATTACTTGAAAATTTAAAAAGAAATGGATTACTTTCTCTAGCAAATAGTTATTGCGACAATCAAATTGATTATGAAATTTGTTGGCGTCTTGCTAAATGGGATATTGAACAAACCACACAAAAAATTGATAGCAGTTATAAAATAGAAGAATCTTTTCTTAATACAGATTACGAATTTGAAAAGAAACATTTTCAGGCATTAAAATCAATTTTTGAAAAGGATGAATGTAATTCTGTACGAATAATAGAAGCAGCTCGAAAGTTAATAAATAACAATTTCAAAAACACTAGCATTGAATGTATAAAAAATTTATATAAGTTTTTAACAAAATTTAAACTTTTAAACCAAATTGACGATTTTACATCATTGCAATTCTCGTCAAGAGAAAGCAAATCATCTGAGCTTGTTTTGAGAAATTGGGAATCTGAGAAAGATATACATTACGGAGATTTTAACAGTAAGGAACAGATATTTGCTCAAAAAATTACCTTATTAGAAATGTCTGGTATTAGAGCATCTCGGAAACTGGTTGATTTTTATGAAGAAAATGATCCTATTGGAGATTATCTCCTTTTCCTTGTTGATACATGTAAAAATTCTTCTATACATCAAAATCTAGCGAAAAGATATTTAGTTAAATTGAGAAACAGAAATATTTCTCCAAGTCTACAAGCAGACTCTAATTTAGAAGATGCCATAAATTGTTGGGAATCTGGAAAAAAGAATATTTCATTAGCTATTCTGCAAAATGTTATTCAAAATAAAAATTCGTCTGTTTTGCTGGCTAGAATAAATGCATATAGAATATATGGAAAATATTGTGCCGAAACCAAACAAGAACCTTTTGATGAAATTTATCAGAATTATTTTAAAAAATCACTCAAAATATTAGACTGTGTCCCAGGTTTAGCTAGGGATGGTAAATTCAAAACAAGCAAAAAAAATCTAAATGAATATTGTATCGATACGCGACGAAAAATATTTAAAACCATAGCAGAACTAGCCGATAAAGAATTTGTACAAATAACTCATCATTTAAATTCACCGATTTTTAAGACTACTATTGAATTAATGAATAAAAATCAACAGGATGCCAAACAATTACATGCTAGTGGTAGTACAGATAGGGATGATGCTGCAACTTTGATGATACTATCAAGAAATTCAAATATCGATGAGACTGAAATTAAATATTTTCAAAATAAGAAAAACTTATATTTGTGTATTGCAATTGAAAATTATTTTAAATTTTGTAAACTAGATACATCCACAATAACACCAGCTATGTATAGAATAACATCTATGTGGCTTTCAAATAAATTAAATGAAAAATTAAAGGAATTAATGACAAAATATATTTTAGATATACCATCATACAAATTTATTTGTGTTCTAACACAATTAACAGCTCATTTAAATAGTAAAAATAATGATTTTATCAACATTTTACAAAAGATCGTTATAAACTGTGCATTAGAACATCCTCATCACACCTTAAATCATATTTATTCCCTAATTAATACATATGCCGACGAAAAAAATTCGACTTCAAAAGCTTCATCTGATTTAAGAGTTCAAGCAGCCAAAAAATGCTTGCTTCGAATAAAAAACAATGCAAGTTGCTCTGCAAAAGTTGTACAGTTAGAAAAAGTTGCTTTAGCTCTTATCGAATTCGCCAATGTGAAATATGAAAATAAAGAAAAAAAAAAGAATATTGTATATAAAATATCTGATAAAATTTCTAAATTGCAAAATTTAAATGAAACACATTGCTTAACAGAATATTTACCTATTCGGCCGTCAAAAGATTATGGTGATATAAAAAGTATTAAGAAATGGGATCCGAAAATTGAATTAGTCGGTGGTGTAAATGCCCCAAAGAAATTAGTATGTTTGTGTTCAGATGGCGAGTTTAGACCTCAACTATTAAAAGGTCAAGATGATATGAGACAAGATGCAATAATGCAACAAGTATTATCTTTTGTAGATAATTTATTAAAAGAAAACAAAGATAATTTGGAACAAAATTTAACAATTAGAACTTACAAAGTAGTACCACTCTCCAAGCGCAGTGGAATATTGGAATGGTGTAAAAATACTATTCCAATAGGCATGTATTTAACAGGAAAAGAGAAAAATGGTGGTGCCCATGCAAAGTATAGACCATCCGATTGGGTAGGTCTTTTATGCCGTCAAAAAATGCAAGAAAATTTAAAAAAAGATCCAACAACACGATTAAATGTATTTTTAGATATATGCAAAAATATTCATCCAGTATTACAGTATTTTTTTTACGACAATTTTTTAATACCAGGTATTTGGTTTGAACGTCGTTTATCTTATATAAATAGTGTAGCAGCTTCATCTATAATTGGTTTCGTACTTGGTTTAGGTGACAGACATTGCCAAAATATATTGTTAGATTATAAGACTGCCGAAGTTATTCATATTGATTTTGGAATTGCTTTTGAACAAGGAAAAGTTATGCCAACACCAGAAACGGTACCATTTCGTTTGACAAGAGATATGAGAGCGCCAATGGGTGTATGTGGTGTAAATGGAGTATTTCAAAAATCATGTGAAACTACTTTAAAAATATTACAGGAAAATAGTCAAGTTTTAATTACAATATTAGAAGTTTTGCTCTATGATCCTTTATACTGTTGGACTGCAAATAAGAAATCCTTAAATATAATACAAGTTGATATTGATGAACAAGAAAAAAATGCAGTAGCACATCGAGCATTAATACGAGTACAATCTAAATTGGAAGGAAGAGAAGACATACAGGTAGGAAATTCGTCTATTGAAACACAAGTTCAAAAATTAATTGCTGAAGCAACAAATACACAAAATTTAAGTCGTTTGTATCCAGGATGGGAACCATATTTATAAACAAAAGAAAGTTATACTCAATATTACTTGTTAATTATGTAGTTTATTTATATATTTTTTATGAACTTTTCTAATTTTAATAAAAAAAAAGTTTTAAAATCAGTTTTTATTTTACATATTTTGAATAGTTTGCTTATTTCTTATAGTAACAATAACTTTTTAAAAAAAATGACCAAGTACAATAATCCTCTTAGCTCGCGTCCCAATTGAAGACAATATAGTGTTGCTTCATTATTTTATAAGACCATTTGATAATAATTTGAGTCTCGAGAACTAAAATTTCGAATGGCCTTATTAAAATAATGAAACAATACTAACGAAATTATTTTCAATACTGATGGTTGAGTAATAACTGAAAATATTTATATAAATTATATTGTTTACATATAAGGCAACACTTTTATTAACGAACATAATGTTTTTATTTTAGTTTTATACACAAGATGATATTTGACAAAAATGAAAATATTTTACATATTAATAGTAGCTTAGATTTTGAGGCCGAAAACCATACTTAGGAATTGTTCATAATGAATAGTTATCACTCCGTCCATATCTGTGTCATATTGCCTGAAAGCCGATGTCAGCGTCTACAATAAAATTTAAAATATTGTTTTAACTTTACTGCTTAAAAAAACAATATGTATTAATAAATATAAAATATATATGTATGTAGATATATCATAATATTATATATATATCCCCACTTATAACAAAACAATGGATAATAAATAAAAATTGGAGATAAAATATTTATGGATTAGAATTAGATGATAAAGATATGACATTATATATACATATATAAACTATAATTATTATATACTATACTTACATATAAAATTATACAGCACTGAATAAAATCATCAAATAAAATTGTCCCTTGTCCAAATCTGTCAAATTTTTTCACTAATGTACCAACAATACCATCTGAAAGCCTATATCCGAATGCTGTTAATGCAGTTTTCAGTTCATTTCTATCTATGTTGCCAGAATTATCGGTATCAAATGAACGAAAACAATTTTGCCAATCTGTAACATATTTCCAAAGTGCACCAAAATCTTGGAAACTAACAGCTCCGCGACTTTCTTTGTCAAACATTCCAATCATTAATCTTACTGTTTCTGGATTGAAAGGACTCCAAGTGCCATTAGATAAAGCAACTTGAAGTTCATCCGCTGATATAAAACCACTATTATCTTTGTCAACTCTAAAAATATATAAAAGTTTTGATAAAAATAAGTAATTATATTATTATTAATCAACTTTACCTTCTAAATATGTCCCATAAAAATTGTTGATCAGGTATTCTCGACATTTTGTGAAATACAAATAATGAGTCTGAGTGACTAATTTCTAATAAGTGAAATTTGTACTGTGCTGTGCTGACTTGTTGATGATTTGACAAATGATAAAATGATGAAGTGGAGCAAAAAAATCCAACAAAAATATTTTAATATTTTGAGATTAAATTTAGAGCAAGATAACACTATGATGTTATGGTAGCGTAGGTAACCATATGATAGAGATGGGCATATTGATATTGATGATTAATCACGTCGAATTTGTATGGATACCATAAAAATTACTATCAGGTGTGTGTAATATCGATAAATTTGGTTTTTTTCTTCGATACTTTTCGGTATTATCGATATATTCTAAACTTTTTGCAATATTTCAAAAATTTCTTATATTTATATTTCAGGGCTGATTTTTCAATAAATATATTGGTACTGACTAAACTGATAGAATAATAAAATATCCATTTGAAAAATATTTGATTCAAATATTTTGTTTAAATTATTAATTAATGAAAGAATGAAATTATAATTTATGGCGAGTATATTTGTAATGTAACTTTTATTACAAACATATCCTAGTATAGTTATTTAAACCATTTTATAGTTTTAGTTTTCAATTCAAAAATTAATTATTAAAATTATTAACTCCAGTCCAACAGTAGTATATTTATAAAAATGTTGGATTTTTTTACTATATAATATACTATGTAGGTAAGGTACCTTTAGTTAGCCGACCCGACCACAGTTTCTTTGAAATTATTTTTTTTTATCTGTATTAATAGTCTCTACATTCTACAACAGTGGCGTATAAAGAAACCGAATAGATAAAAAACATTTTCTTTTAAAGGTGTTTGTTGGATTATTCTTCTAACATACTATTACAATATTTACTCTTAAATTATAAAATTTAAATGTTGCGGAATCTCGATATATGTAGCAGTTAAAATTGCTATTGGAATTAGAAAATACACAGATCTGTTATTAATAATAAATCTAATAAATTATATCTTTAATAACTTTTGTATATAAAAACGAAAACATAAAACTTTAAATTTGCTTTATTTATACTTTAATTATTATTAGTTTTTTTTGATTTCTTAAATAAAAAATCATATCAACAAAATTATATATATTTATATAGAAATGCATTATACAAAAAACGTAAAAATATTCAGGAACATCATTTTGGTTAAAAGTTTTGGACTTTGAAGATTAATGTCGTTAAGGGTTTTGCTCTATTACTATTATTATTCAATAAAAAAATTGTAATTTGGAAGTACTGCTGATGTTTAATATAATTAGGAAAAAGTAAAATACTTAATTTTTTTATAATATATAAATAAAGAAAATTCAGTTATATACAGCATTAAATAAATATTTTGGAAATATGAAGTATTAATATAACATCGAACAGAAATATATTGAATAAAAATAATTGTTATGAAGAAAATTTGAATATCTTAGGGATTTTTTTTTTAAACCAAAAAGTAACTTAACAAAACAAACCAAAAATAATCTCACGAATTAATTGTGGTCCCAAAATGGTAAGTTAATATTTCATTTCCATTAAACTTTTAACCGTTTTGATTAAATATCATCAAATTACTAATTACAAAATTACTATATAAACATAAAACTATTTTCGTATAATAAATAAAAAAAAAGGTTAATATATAGAAAATGGTTGATTACTTTTCGGATAATTTATTGAATTTCCATTTTAAAAAAAGAACAACTTTTGATGCCGTAACAAAAAATGATATTATACACTATAGAAAGGTCTTTAAAATATTGTAATCTTTATCTTTCCCAATGATGTAGCTTAAAAATTAATATATAAAGTAATGTTTTTGATGTTATTATTAATATTGTTATTCTTAGTATTTGTTTAAATATTATGTTGTAATTTCTTTTTATTGTAATATTATAGTAATTATAATAGTTATTTTTTATTTTCAAAATTAGATATCTTAACATATATATTAGAGCTTAAAAATATATAAAACAACTTATATATATATAAATAACTAAAATAATCCATGAAACGTTCCAAACTTTAAACTTTATCTATATATATTATATGTATATTATGAAAGTTAAATTAATGACTGAAATAAATACTTAATTGAGAAAAACAAAACTCAATTAAAGTTAATTAAGAACTTTATTAACTGTTTAAAATATTTTTATTTTTATTTAATAATAACAGTTATGGTATAAGCAGGATGTAATATATTATATTCAACGCATAAATATAATTAATTGTCATATTTTTTATCAATAAATATGATTTTTTTTTTGTTAAATATGCCAGTGTTTTTAATTTTTTATATATAGTATATACTAATATCCTGTTAGTTGTTTATTTGCACCGTCATTATAATACTTAATAATGTTGCACTATGTATAGCTAAAAAAAACGGCATAAATAACGTTTAAAATTTAGCATTAAAAATAATCGATATTTTTTTTTCTGTACATCTATAATTTTCCTACAATCAGCAGTTCATATAAAATATAACTACCTAATCTATAGCATATAATATCTTTTTTTTAACAATATGGCTATAAAATAGTTGTTATATATATAACAATAAATAAATTAAAAAAAGTGTTAAAACAAATTATCTTTGACCAAAATCTCAAATAAAAATTACCTTTAGTTAGTAAAATTATTTTTATGAAGAATGTTTTAAAAATAATAATGATTAAATTAAATATTAATATGATCCAATTTTAATTTAATATTTTAAAACTAAAAAAAAAACTACTATATATAGGTAATTTTTTGTTTTCTCGGAAATACAGTCGTAATATTTAGTAGATTTAAATACTGCTGAATATATTACATTCATATCTGCGCCGTATATATTTATATTTATATATAATATTTTTATTTTATTTTATTTTTCTAAATAAGATCTAATCAACATTATTTACGCATTAAAAGTATAATAAAATTATGAGGCAAAAATAAATAAAGCTATCAACTTAAATATTTTATAAAATTTAGAAATAAACTAAGGCATTTGAGAAGAAGAAAAAATAAAATAAACATAACAAAATAAAATTTCCCTAAGTTTTTCTGTTAGCTGTAGTTAAAAATGTAAAATATCTGCTTATGATACAGCTCTCCTAAAATATTTGATTAAATTTTTCTCTCATAAATATCTTTTTTTTTTGTTTTTTTTTTTAATGAACTTTTCGTTCTGGACCAAAATCTGGGTTAACAAATGAGAAACCAGCAAATTCTTCTTGATTAATGCACCGTATTACATCATTTGGAACTGGCGTTAATATTGGTTCTTCTTTAGTAAATTCTGTATCAAAATTTGTAGCATCTCTTGCATTTTTCTGTAAAACAAAAAAAAAATTTATAATTAGTTAAATTTTAAATTTATTGTATCAATTGTTTTCTTACCATTTTAGGCCGGAAGGGGGGTTTAACATTTCGCATTTCTAGTTCTGTCCAATCTAATTTTGAAAAAAAGGGATGTTTGCGAATATCATTTTCATTTCCTGTACAGCCCAACCGTTGAATAGGATTTTTTGTCAAAAATCCTGTAATACAAACGTTACAAAAAAAATTGTAATAAAATTTATACCTGCAATTAATTTAAAATAATTCTATATTTTATATTAAACAAAATAATGCTATAGAATAGATAGAGGTATAGAGTGTGTTAAAGAAAATTAATTTTAAAAATTATTGAAGGCAAATTAGGACAACACGTTATCAGAAAAAGAAAACTGCTTTACTTTTGCAGTTTAAATTAAACAAATTGGTTTTGATGTTATGTAAATAATTTAAAATTATCGTGATATAAATTCATTTAAAAGTTAGAACCTATTCGAAAAAAACGCATAAAACAAATTAATTGAATTGCAAAAATTAATTAAATTAAATGATTATTAAATATATGTACATATATATCTAAGAAATTTTAATAAGCATTTCAAACCTTTTAAGATTGAAACAGCTTCTCTTGATAGCCAAACTGGATACAAAACATCATCATGTAAAATAGAATCGAAAAGTTCCTCTTCATCATTTGCTTCAAATGGTGGTTGGCCAGCCATCATTTCATACATTAAAACGCCTAATGCCCACCAATCAACTGATGCTCCATATTCTTGTTCTTTTAATATTTCTGGTGCTATATAATCAGGTGTCCCACAAAATGTTGAAGTAAGAGCATCACTGGCAATTCCCTCCTTAAATTTTATATAAAAAATATTAAATTTATAATTATTTATGTTGATCAAGATCAAATTGATCAAAATTATGACAAAAATAATCAAATAAAATTATAGCTGATAATTTTAACATACTTTACACATTCCGAAATCTGCTAACTTGCAATGACCTTCTTGATCTAATAAAATGTTATCAAGTTTCAAGTCTCGATAAATAACACCATGCGAATGTAAAAACTGAAGCGCTAATGTTACTTCAGCTGCGTAAAATGCTGCTCTAGTAGCTTCAAATCTTCTAGCTTTTTGAATTTGAAACATCAAATCGCCACCATTTACATATTCCATAACGAAAAATAAACGATCCTTAAAAATTAAGACGATTTTTTGTATAAAATTATTAAATATATTGTACATATATATTAATACTTACAGGCGTTTGGAAACAGGAATGTAATGCAGTAAGAAAAGGATGTTTAGCTGCTAGGGCAAGTATTCTTTTTTCGGTCATAGTGCAATCAACATCATCATCTTGAATTATCGCATCTTTTTTTAATACTTTAATTGCATAAATTTCATCGGTTCCTTTTTTTTCAGCCAACATAACTTTACCAAATGAACCCTTTCCCAATACTTTTATAAAATTAAAATCTAACAAACCCAATTTACCCGGACGATTTTCTATGAATTGTTCTAAATTCAGTAAATTTTCTTGGTTTTTACTTTGACCAGAACTGGATGGTTCTCCATCACAGTATTCTTTTCTTTCAGAAGATGAACTATCATCACCAGCTGCCTGATTTAAATACTAAAGTTTTATTATTAATATAATGTTATAAAAATAATATTTATTCATAATAATTATTTTTCATACCCTTGATCGCCTTGGTGGTGCTTGCTTATCCGGTGATATTCCCAATTGATTCAAAATTTCGGCCATTTGTTTTGTGTTAATTCCACAAGTATTTGCCACATTTTTTAAACATCTTTTGTGAACATTCATATTACATACTTCACATTGCAAACCTTGTTTCACTAATCCATATAACAAAGATCCACAATGATCACAAAATGTAAAACGTTTGTAATTATGAACACCAAAACGATGTGGAACATTGACATTAAATCGCTGTCCCACAGGACCTGCTTCCGCCTCATGATGCTAAATATATTTTATTTAATTAAAATAATAATAAAAATTATTTTTTTTTACCTCTTCACGCATTCCTGGACATTTTGTAACCACTGACCTATGACATCTTTTATGAACCACACAAGTACAAACTAAAAATAAGAATATTTTTGTTTTAATATTTATATTCATTATTCCAAAATTATCAAAAACAACATCATAAATAACTAATTACAACAATCATTGAAATTTCGATATAAAAACATAACGTAATTAAAAATGTTTATCAAATTCGGATTTATTTTTAGTTATTAATTTAGACATACAAAAAATATTATGTTAATATAACTTCAAATAATAAATGCAAAATTTAAATAAATTTTATATTAGATTTTAAAGTTGATATGACAAAAAAAAAAGTTTTTGTGGTACTAGAAATTTAATTAGAATTAATTAATTTAAATATTTTTTTATTTATAATATTTCATCTATCTATATAAAATACTAAAAATGTAATTTGTTTATGTACAAGTAAGTTAAATTTTATTCAGTTGATTTGATGAAATTATAAGGAAATGAAGATTATATAATGGTGAATCAATGAATTCCCTTAATTTCATATTTACTTTATTTAATAGTCCATTATATAATTTATAAATAATTTAGAATTATTTGAAGTGGCAAATTTGAAATTAATATAACAAATTAGATTAGATTTAACTGTTTAATGGCAGTTAAAAAATGCTTTTAAAAAATTTAAAATAAAAAGAAGACAACATGTAAAATTGAAAGCTAAAATAAATATAACATGCGGTTTCACTTTAAATAATAAATCAAAACGGTTGAGAGAAATCAAATATATAATAAAGCTACTTTTTTAAGATAAAATAAAATATATATCCAAGGATTTTTTTTTTATTACTTTAATATTTAATCAATATTAATGTGGTGGAAAAGAAGTTTTTAATAAATTTTATGAAATTTTTTAAACGTTTTCTATTGTATACAATAATAAACGTTAATAATTTTGTTTTCATTTCACAAAGTTCAGCTTAAAAAATTCAAATATTTAGCTCAATTGGAGACGAAAAGTGAACTTTCCCAAAAATCAATATTATTTATTTTAAAATATTTTAAATACATATATAAAGAAATTACGAAATTTTATTTTTTGCAATTTTTTGTAACGTTACATACAAATCAGGGTCACAAATAGAATGTGTGGACAGTATTATGATTTTTATGGTGAATAGAATGACTCTTCTTAACGAAAAATAAATTTGCAAAAACTTGAAAGATTATAATTTGCAATTTTTGGAAAAATATTTATATTAAAATTAAAATATTAGTTTCAGGATAATTCTTTGTGTTCAGAAATTATACAAATTTTATAATATACAATAACAAACAAAGTAATTTAAACAATTTGCTATATACATATAATTATATTAAATATAAGAATATCATAATTTTAAACTTAATTTTAAATGCATATCGTATTTAGAATCATGTTTGGAATTATAATATTTTTATATTTAATATAAATTGTAAATGATATCAATAACAGACAACATTTAAGCATTTTGTATAAAACAATTTCATAATTTATGAAATATATATTTAAAATTATTAGTACTCAGTAAAATTTGTTAGTATTGTTCAAACAATTATCACAAGTAACAAAAAGTAATAAATTAGGATTAGAAAATATTATTTATTATATATTTAATATGAAATAAATTAGAAAAAAAATTATAATTAAAATTAAAATCAGCACGTGTTTTTTTTTTGTAAATAATAAAAGGCAAATAATTATTTTGAAGAAAGGCTTTTATATATATTTATAACGATAACAAAAATGCATAAAAAAGAACGATTATTTGGTCTGTTGCCTGCACATACCTTGACACTGATAGCCTTGTTTACCAATTCCCCTGCAAATGCAAAAAATGTGCATTCTATGATTTTCAAATAGTATTTTATATTTTAAAATAAAATTTAATCCCCAAAACCAAATTAAAAGTATATTTCCAAATTTCCCAAAAAATTAATTTAAATTATTAACATATAAAATTCCTATGAAACAGTTTTTTTTTTGTGTGTTAAGATTGTTAATTTAAAAAAAAAAAAAAATTCTTCTTAAATAAACAATAAAATTAATTTCAATTCTTACCATATAAACTCCCGACAGTGTGAGCAAAAAGTTGGTTGACGTAGGAAAGTTGCCATAAATTTGTGTCCATTTACCTACAAAAATAAATATATTTGTAAAAAAATCCAACAATATATTATGTATATTAGTAAAGACCTGATGAACTCTGCGTCGCATAGCACCGCGACGTTTTTCAAATCCAGCTCTTTCTTTAAATTCTTTCTTTTTATTTGTTCCTGCATTTTGAACTGATTCCACTATTGGAGTTTTTTGTTCTGAAATTATATCAATAATGTTTTATTTATATACGTATATCTTTTGTCGTACAATAAATCTGTTAAAATTTATTTGAAAAATTAATTTATATTAATAAAAAAAATTATTTTAAACAATATTAAGTATGTCAAATTATTATGGTGATAAAATTGCATATCCTAATTAGATACTATAACATCAATATTCTCACTCCAAAATTATATTATTTGATTAATTCATTGGAGTATAAAACATACCTTGTTGCTTAATCTCAATATTAACATGAATTTTTCCTTGTGGTTCTAGGTCAACCTGAAATTAAAAAAAAATAGATAGGTAAAAAATATTATATTTTTTAAATTAATGTAACTATACATTGTTATGAACTTTATTATTACAATGTACAGATTTAATAATATATAAATATCAAAATTAAATAATAATTATTACAATAAATTTATCACCACATCAACTTAACTTAAAAGAAAACCCCAAAAAAAAATCATTTTATCAAATCTCTAGTTAATATTATATATTATTTCCATTTCATTGAAACTGAATATTAAAAAAGTTATTTTACTACTAATAATTCATAGAATTTTGCTCATGGTAAAATGAACTATTATAATACATATTTTGTTATTTTATTTATTATTGATTGCACTCTGGTCTATACTAATATGCCCACACAAAGTCTCTATTCTAAACAAAGTTAAGTTTCATAGTAAATAAAATAACTGACCATGCAAAATAAATAAATAAAAGAAAATTATTTTTACTTACCCATAAATCTTGTATGGTGTTATCTCTGTGGATAAGATCTTCAAAAGGTATTGTGCAATTAGCAACAAATTCATCTGGCGGTAAAGCAGCATCATGAAATACAGTTAAATTAATATTTTTTGCATTAACAATATCATGTAGAAATTGTTCATTCCAAACTGGATCAAAAGTTTTACTTTTAGTAGACGTATGCTCTGTGAAGTAAAATTTAGATATATATATTATATAAGTTCAATCAAAATTATTTAATTATTTTCTAGTGTTTTAGGGGGGATAGTAACAAAATCTCGTTTTCACCAAAAATCTCGTTTTTCAAAATCTCGTTTTTCAGAATCTCGTTTTTCAAAATCTCGTTTTTCCGAATCTCGTTTTTTAAAATCTCGTTTTACTGAATATCGTTTTTCAGAATCTCGTTTTACATTTTGTCAAAGGATCTCGTTTTTTTAAAAAAAATCTTGTTTTTCTTAAAATTTTTTTTTTTTTAATTACGCTTAAAATAACCCAGAACCAATGTTGTGGACGTGATGGGGGACTGGTTCCTCTCATTTTTTTTGTTTTTTTTTGTTTTCGTTTCTTTTTGTTT
This sequence comes from Empis stercorea, assembly GCA_949752835.1. Lineage (NCBI taxonomy): Eukaryota > Metazoa > Arthropoda > Insecta > Diptera > Empididae > Empis > Empis stercorea. Next base: position 9,987,657 of record OX457086.1, on the reverse strand, counting down.
TTGGTTTTTGGTTTTTTTTATTTTATTTTTTTTTTTTATTTTTAATTTTTTTTTTTGTTTTTTTTTTGTTTTTTTTTGGATTTTTGTTTATTTTATTTTTTTCGTTTTTTTTTTTTGGTTTTGAAGGCATTAAAAATTTTCACTTTTTAGGGGCAGATTCCAAAATATCAAGGGGATAGGTTCCAAAATCATTGGATAGCTCAAAATAAAAGAAACATTTTTAAGAGTAGAAGTCTCACGGGTTCTTAGGGGGAGGCCCTAAGGGAAAGACCTATAAATATTTAGGTATCATTCAATATTGTGGTACCCAAAAAGAATTCTTAACCTACAGATTTATAGTTGTTAAAATGGTTTTTTATAAAAATCTCGTTTTTCAAAATCTCGTTTTTTTATTTATTATGGCTTTTATAAATTCGGGCTGCCCCCCAACGAGATTTCGAAAAACGAGATTTTGAAAAACGAGATTTTGAAAAACGAGATTTTGAAAAACGAGATTTTGAAAAACGAGATTATGAAAAACGAGATTTTGTAAAACGAGATTTTGAAAACGAGATTTTGAAAAACGAGATTTCGATCCCAACCCGTTTTAGGGTTATTTGATAAATTGAAAGTAACATTGAATTGTAAAGTTCAATAACCGAATTGCATACAAAGAATTATTAATAAAAACAATAATACTTTGTGGAAATGGCCATCTGATTATTTACATTCATATATATGTATATATATAAACTATTAAATAATATTTTTAAATTAAAAATATCAAAAAGAGCTGAACAATTGAATTTAAATGGAACACTGTACCAAAACATTGATATTTACTGTGTATAATATTAGAGTAAATTCAGATGTTTTTCAAATAAATTTTCTATCTGTCGTTTATTAAAAAATAAAGTGACAAATATATTTGAAGACAAATAATTATACGAAATTTTAAAAAACAATTTATGATTACTCCGAAACTGCATAGACGACATTAGATGGATTTCGGTAATAAAGTCGATATACTTATCTAACATTAATCCAAAATATGAAAACAAAAACTTAAATTGTTCTTATAACAATATTTACAAACGAATTAGATATTAGGATTCTTGTTGAAGAAAAATTTTTAATTAATAAGTAAAGATGAATTTTTATTAATATATATAAATATAATATGTATTGTAAAATAAATCAGCTACATCAACAAAACTACTTGTCCCTCTGTATATGTCGATATTTACAATAGAAAAATAGCTGGCAACTATACATCTTTTCATAGTTGTTAGTGTATCATAAATTTATGTAAAAAATATAAGATTGACCTTCAAAAAGCATAATTTTTTTTTTCTAAAATAAAATTCTTTATCGATTATGTTTTTACAAAAAAAAAAAACTATATATCGAATATTAATTAAAATTAATTTATACAATTAATAAGGAAATTGAATTAAAATTTAAGTGCACACAATTTATAGAATCAAGAACTATATATTTTAATAAGTATTGCTAAGTAATAGAAATATCTTGTGGCTTTTTTTAGAGTTATTTTTATAACGTATAAGTATGTTTTGTGCTAAGTTGGTAAGTACTATATTTTTACCAACATATGATAAGATATATTTGCAATTTGCTCGATGCATGAGCAACAAACCGATTGCAACTGACCATGACAAGTTTAAAATTTGGTACAAACTTTAGTATTTCAGAGTTCTATAAAATTATACATAATTGTAGTATATTTATCATTTGTATTTTATTTTACGGACTCAAGAGTGTAACCAGTCAAATTAATTAATCAAGAGGGATCTCAATATGAAACATGCAATGGGCGGATTCTGTGAAACATGGAGACTATACATATTAGATGCTTCATAGTAAACTGTGTACAGTTATGATATATAACTAACATTATAAATTTTTTTGTATCATTGATAAGAAATATATAATATATTTGAAATATGTGTGTACAATGTACCTATGTGTATATATTTAAGTTTAAAAAAGTATTTACTAATATACTTGTTCATTTTATTCAAAGTTTTCTTTATTAAAAACATATAAAATATATAGATTAGGATAATATAAAAATAAATTGGTAATTTATATGTTACAAATTGGTCTTCAAAAATATATAGATCATAACAAATGCAATAACCATATGTTTTTGAAACTTTTATGTTGATATTTTTATAACAGTATTTATAAAATATACACGTAAATTATTATTTATGTAATTTGTATTATCTACGATTTTTTCTAGCATCGAATTTGAGTAGTAGAATGATTAAAAAATTATGTTGTGTAAGTATATATTATAGTTTAAATAAAAAAAACTAAATCAATATTAAATGTTAATCAAATCATCAATGTTAATCAAATCATTGTTAAATATATGAATAACACATTCATTCATACATGTCAATTTACTTTAAATTGGTGATAATGAAAATGCACTTTACTTTTAAATTGCAATTGGTCCATTTTTGAGAACATCATATTCATGAAAATAATAGTTTTCTAATTCGACTTACTATTTACTATTTTAAAACACATATATACCTAGTGCAATATATAAGCTATTGTAAACCTATTTTAGTTTGACATAACAATGTAACTCGTATCTTTTGTAGATGTTTGAAATGTTCTATTAAATTTTAAGAACGACAATATAAAATTGTTTTTGATATACATTATGTACATACTGTATATGTAATAAATTCAATGATTTTTATTTAATAATTATATAGTTATAGAATACACAATTGTTAGTTATCACCAACATAAAGGGAATTCGTATATATACCCTAAAAAAAAGTGGCATAAGAAACATTATTATGAAATGTATAAGTTAAGTATTTTTAGAGCTATAATTTGATAATCTCTAAATTGAAAGATTATCTATCTTAAATATAGATTTAGTTACTTACATTCATATGTATATGAATATAATGAATTTACCATTAATATTTAATAGTAATAAAATAATATACTTAATTTTGGTAGGTGCAATTTTAATTTGAACAAATTTTAGGATATAGCTAAATATTTTAAAGAAAATTAGGTCCATTGACATATATACAATATACACAAATGTCTGTACATATATAATTTTTGATATATATGTATATATAAGTATGTATATATATAAATATTTATGTCTGTAAATATTTGTAATATACATCATACCAAAAATTATAATTAAATTTATTAAATTTAATATTATATATATACATACATATGTATATATATATAATATTATATTTTTTATATATATATATATATATATATATATATATATATATATATATTTGCCTAAAAATGGTAAGTATTATATGTATACACACAATTCACAATTTAAAAAAAAAACAGTTGCGCAACACCACTTTTTTATGCTGTAAAAATATATGCATAATGAAGAAATTATACTTTATTAATTCATTAACGAAGAAATACTATTCTTTTATTTTGTATATTTATTTATAGTTAAAAAAAAAGTATTATTACAAAAATAAAAGTAAGAGTTATACCTAAATGGGTTTCATCTACATCAATATTAACATAAGGATCCATGGGTTGATCATCAGGTTTTCCAAAAGTCATATTGTGCCTCTTTTGAAAGTCTGTGGGGCGCAACCCACAAGCTTCACAAATTTTAATTTGTAATTTTCCAGAAAACATTTTTTTATTATTTTCTTTATTATTATTTTTATATTAAAGTTCAATTAAACAAATTTTTAACAAGTAATTAAATGAACAAATATTTATATTTTTTCCAATTTATAAATCGATCACTTTGCAAAATTTTTACTTCACGTAAGAAAGAAAAATATTAAAAAAATAACACCCGCGCATTGGCAAATTAGTTTTTTTTTTATTAAGTACTGAGCTAAAAAAAATTTTTTTACATATAACTAGAACTAATTTATTTTATTGGCTCCAAAAAAAAAAATGCAATAAAGTATATAAAACAAAAAACGAGTATAATAAACTAAATGTATATTTATTAAAATGAATTATTCTTACTTTTAAATTAAATTATTTAGGTGAAAATTACAAACAAATTAAAAATGTCTAAAATATTATTTATTTTATTATACAGAAACTTAACACCACTTATTTTTCTTAATACTTTTATAACAGTAGTTTCTCAATTATACACTTTTCCTTGATAATATTTTTTTTTCATACAAAAAATTTATAGTATTGCTAATTTTGTTGTTTTAGATTAGGCTAGATTTTTATTAAGCTTAAATATATTTGACAATTTAAATTTTCTTGCGATATTCAACAGAAATATCGACTTTTAATATCGAATCTATATTTGATATTTTTAAAGGGATATTTTCTGTCCTTTTTCTCACGAGCCTTTTTGCACGTCTTTTTCGTGATTTTGACACTAAAAGTTCTGAAAATTTCTAATTTTTCATATTTTCAGGACTTTTAGTCTAAAACATAAAACAACGCGTATGTCGAGTCCCTTAATCAACGCGAGTGGCGTACGATTGTTGTCAAAAATTTAACATGCTCATGTATGGTATGCTGGCGTATCTGGCTAAGTACGTCGCATATCTCGAGCGTACCATGCAAAATATATGGGAATGTCAAGTTTTTGGCAGAAATCATACGCTTTAGATTTAGATTTTAGATTTAGTGTCAAAAAGATGTCAAAATCACGGAAGGTGAAGAGGATTGAAAAAGTCTTGCTGCAAAAGGTTTCCCATGTTTCTTATATAATATTAGACCAATTGCTCGAACATAATTAAGTTTTGCATTTTATTATAATAATTACATTTTTGTATAATTAATATGCCTTCTCTACTCTTTTAGCCATAAGAGTTGCCATTGCCATTTCAATTGTCGATTCATATATGGCAAACCTAAATAGACAGTGGCGGCTGAAAATAAAGAGATATTCATTTTTTCCCAATTGACTTTTTTTGCTAACTTCACCTGCAATGCAACCAAGCAAAACAGCAACACAACACTCCTATTTGTTTTGTTGATTTTTTTGTTGTGTGTTGTGTTTATTTATATTTTCATGCTTGAGATGAAAATAGCGTCGGAAAATGTGCGAGATAATAAAACTGTTTAGTAATTTAAACGAATTTTTTAATTTTCCAATTCTGAGTTATGATCAAATTGATGAAATTTATCAAAATTCAGTTGAAGATTTGGATCATATTCCTATAGTTGAAATTGCAAGAAAAAATCCCCTAATTTTGTCTAATCTTTTAGAGCTTTGTACAGTAATAAGAAGTGTTCGTGAATCGAATTCAGGATATGATAATACATATGATTGTTGGGATCGGGTGGTTGAAGTATCACCAAAAGAAAAATATCTTGTATTTGTATATACAATTGCTGGTTTAGCAAATTATGATCCGAAAATTAAAATTTATCGTAAATTATCATTGGCAACAGTTAGGGCGTATTTCTTGTCGTTGACCATACCAGGTTCAAAAGGATTTCATATTTTTGATGAAAAAATAATTTCACGTTGTTTAGAAGTATTTCAATTAATTGAAACAATACAACATGATGGAACATCAATAACAGGACAAGATCGTATTGAAATGTGGGTTAATTTAATGAATTTCCTTGATGATTTAAAGTTAATGTTTCGCTATGTACATTTTGATGAATATAAAGATGTGAGAAATCTTCTAATTTGGGAATTGGTTAAAGTCTTATATAATAATCATGCAAAAGGATTTGAAAATATTTGTAAGTATACAAAATACAAATTATTTGCAATATATGAATATTGTTTTATTGATGATTATTTTAAGATGCGGCTAACTTGCACAGTAAATGTTTTGAAATCTTTGAAGAAATAATTAATGCTCATAATGGTGATCCTGAGGAAACATTAATGAAAATTATGAAAATGAGCTTTATACTTCATACTTATCCACCAGTTCCAAAATTTTCAAAACAATTTCCAGATAATTCACAATTTTGTGCACATATATCTGATTGGTTTAGTACAATTATTAGTAAATATCCTCGTATATTAACTAATGTATTACATTGTTATATTCAATGCATAGTAATAAGTCCCGAAAAATCGGTAAGAATTTTTTTTTGTACACAATTTTTAAATTTTAGACTATTTGTAGTGGCGTGTAGAACAATATCAACGAGCTCTGGATTATGCTGCTAAATATGATTCACAACTTTATATTAAATGTAATGAATCAATATTACCACAGCTATCTGATATGTTGAAAGCAGATGATATACAAATTCGACAAAATGCAATAGAATTATGCAATCGTATCGTACTAATTGAATCAAAAGTTAATTGGGAAGTCTTTCGTCATGAAATTTCAAATATACCACGTGAAGTATTTGCTATTAAAAATATTATTATGAAGTTAAGAGATGTAAATAATGTCATTAAATTAAAATCATTACATGGCTTATATCATGCATATGTAAAAGGTAACACAAATTCCAAAAAAATCATAATAGAAGGTATTAAATTTTCAACATTTAATGATACCGAAATATTTCTTCCAACTGAACCAAGAATTCGTAAAAAGGAGGTTCGTTATTTACGACCAAAACAATTAATACCCGCATACACATATGAAGGTCATGAAACCATTCAGCCATATTTTAATGAACTACCAAATGTTATATATGGATTATGGAATTGTCAGAATGGATTTGTTCGAAAAGCTGCAGTTTTAATGATTGAACCAATAATTATATTAAATCCACTTACTATATACAATACAAATTTTGTTGAAGTATGATTACTAAACTAAATAAGCATCAAGTTTATATTTGATTAATAAATTTCTTACAGAAATGTATATCTTTGTCACATGATCCAAATGCTTTGGTTCGAAAACAAGCTTTACAAATGATTGATAAAATTTTAGATACCTATCCAAACTGCTTTCCTATTATATGGTCTTGGTGTTCAGTAATAGCACCTTTATTCGCAGATACAGAAAATAAAAATAATGAACTGTCGTGGGAGGTATTTTTTATAATTGTATCATATTAAATGAAAGATAAAAACTTTAGTATATATTAAGTGCTTTAACCGACGAGTTTTTGATAATATAAAAGGAATTGATCAAACAAATAATGTAGAACAATTCACACCTTGGATTATTATTAGAGTATTACTTTCAACTCAAAATCGACAATATTTGCAAGCCTGTATTACAGAACTTGCAAAAAAACAATTACTTGAGTATAAAATTTTATTTTTATGTTAATATATTCAATAATTTTATATATTATTTAGCAAAAAAGTTTTAGGTTTTATTGAGTCTCATACTCTTACATCAAATTCAACAGAAGCTTGGACTTTATTAAGTTTTATATCTGGAAAAATGAGTTGCAAAGAACCAGATTCTCTAATATCTAGTTTTATAAAATCTATGTCAGATCAAACTGTAATACAAAGTTCTGAATATTTTTTAATAATATTATCATTCACAATTTTTTTATAGTGGAATTCAGGGCATAATCTTCAAATAATTTTGGAAGTTTTATCAAAATGTGTTAAGGATTTTAGTCATTCAGCATTAAATGTAGCTTTCACTTACATAATAAATTTAATGAAGGATGGTTCAATACCACCTACAATAATTGGCAAGGCTTTTGATTTTTGCATGACAATTCACATGCAATCTGAATGTAAACGACCGAATGATGTAATTCGAAATCCAGTTAAAAGCTCTCAATTGAATTGGGTTGAAGATATTCATAAGGTCTGTGAAAATTATTTATTACAAAATTTAAATAATTTTTATGCAAATAAAATTAAATTCGTGTCATATTTGTTTTCATATTCTGAAACAAATTTAGAACTTTTAATTCGACCAAATTTGAAAATTATAAATTTTATTCATAATGGTATAAAAGAACATATTAATATACCTGAAGTTGATTATGATTCTGAAGATGTAAATACATTGAATCAGTTTATAATAGTAACAGCGCGTTTTTCAATACGTGACGCTAATATTGCTTCTGAAAGCTGTTTACTATATAGTTTGGTTTTAAAAAAAATTGATAGACCACAAATTATTAACACGGTTTTAATTGCATTAACAGATTTATGTAAACGTCATACCCAAACAGTTGAATTAGCTTTGGGTAATATTTTACATAAATTAAAATCATCATATGTAGAAAATAGAGTAGAAACGTTTAAGAGTTTGTCGTCCTTAATTCTACAAGATCAATTAAAACTTCGTGGAAATATACTTTTAGGATTGATTACGATTATGTTGGATGAAAATGATGATTTGTCAAATAGAGCTGTAAATTTTTTTCATACATATATAGAAAACAAAAATCCAATTCTATTTCAAACATGCTTGTTAGAATGTCCATTTGTATTCAATGAATATATGGTAAGAAGATATATTTTTAAATTTGATATATAATATATTTGAAAACATTTCAATATTTATCACCAGAGTTTTGATGGATTCGAAACCTTTTCTGACATTGAAATACAATCTCCATTGAAAGGAAACGATAATCAAAATTCTCGTCATCAGTTGTATAATGCTTTCATATTAGAAGTAGATGAAATAAATTTATTAATGTATTTTGATAATTTAAAGCTTATTTATGGTATAACTTGTACATATAAAACGATCATAATTATTTCAAAATAATTTTGTAATTTAAAGGAAAAATACAGACCGATTCTTCGATAAAATCAGATGAAGCATTTGCTATGATTAAAGATATACTTTACATTTTGAAAATAATTTGTGAATTTATAAGCGATAAATCATTATCCAATAGTACAGAAGCCAATGACGAAAATGGGGAAAAAGATTTGATTGATGCATCCACATCCAAAATTGATAAGGCCAACGAAATTGAAAAAACAAAAAGAAATAAACGTAATAATCACACAGTAAAGGATGCGGTATTATTAAATAATTTTTTTTTAATTTATTTTTTTTTAAATTATAACATTTTTTTAAAGATATCCACAATAGAAAAAAGTATTTCTCTTATTCCAAAAATAACAAAAATATTAGTACAATGGGATACATCATTTGAAAAGTTATTAGATGAATTAAATGTAACCATATGTAGAAAATTTGGAAATCTACTTGAATTTGCACAACCGTTAGAATTCTGGAACAAATATAAGGTAAATACGAGAGAAACTTGTAAAAAGATAAATATAGAAGATGTACAACAACAAAATACAACCGAGGACACATATGAAGGAATAAAAAATACTGAAAATAAAAGACTGAAATTAACCAACTAAAAAAATTTTTGAATAAAATAATATTCAATTATTTAATAAAATATCAACTTAAAAAATTGTTATTAAAATATTAAGAAAATCAAATTTATAGTTAATATATTTTTTTACGAATGAACCTCATACCTTTACCAATAACTTTAGTTATATTAAAAAATATCTAAATCCACATATTTTATTAGCCTTAAATACTAATTGTATCTATGTATATACAAAAAAAACTATATGTAATAAGTGGGTGGAATAATAAGATCACTTAACAAGGCCAATTGATCATCTGTAAATTTAAGTTTGTGGATTGGCCAATTATCACTGTGAGTTCTTTTAAAATCACCAACAGTTTTTCGTATCGTAGACTGTAAAAATAACCAAAATGAATCTAAATTGAAATATAATATTTATTGAAATTTAACTTACTGGAATGGGTTGCGGATCATTTAAATGATTAGCTAATTGATCAAAAATTAATGGTAGGAATTCAGGAATTTCATATGGGTATGCCGAAATAAATGAACACAGTCCCAAAATACCTGCATGTCTCATACGCATAGAAACTGTTTCTTGTAAACCACTAAAAGTAAATAAATTAAGATAATGTATAATTGAATTATAGAAAACATTATTTAGTATAGCATTATTATTATTATTATTAGTCCACCAAATATGGTACTAATATGTAAAAAAGTGTATTATTTACCCATTTGCCGGCTGCATTACTGTTGATCTTTTTACTAATTTTGTTTTGCATTTTACTTTGAAATGCACTAATAACTCATCTACGTCAGATAAAAACGCACAATGTAAAAGGCCGCCTAAAACTTGAGCAGCTTTCTCACGAACTTCGATATTTGTGTCTTCTAATAATCGCAACACTATATTTTGTACTAATTTTTGCCATTCCATTTTGCTAGATGCTATTGCCATGTTATGGAAAATAAGAACTTGTAAAAAATCTACAACAGCTAATCTTGCATTCCAAGATTTTGAAAATGATATTTCTTCAATTTTTGTTAGTGCATATTGCATACATTTTGGTAAAGTTAAAGCCTGCGATATCATTGCTAAATATGTTTTAGAAGTATCTGCTAATTCTGCATCTTGTTCACAACTTTCTAAACGGCAAGCAAGCGGTAGCAATTCGAAATATGCTGCTTCATTGCCATTTGATTTTCGAGATATTATCCCAACTATCCATTGGCAAACTAAAGATGAGAGGTGGAATTAATTTCTTATATTATATAGAATATAATATGTATATGTAAAACATTAATATGTATATGTAAAACCCATTTAAATAGTTTTTCAAGTATTAAATGAATAATACATTTAATTCATTCTCTACCATCTTATTGGCAATTCAGATTTTACAATTTCCTTATAGATATTTTGAATTAAACTTACTTGTTTTAAAGAGCCGAACCGATTTATTATATTCAGTTTCTTTTTGAATTGATAAAGGTGATTTATCTGATAAATCTGTGATGTATGTGTATATTAGATTAGATAAATTTTATTATAAATTTTATAATTACCATCTTTTATAGTAGTATTACTTATATTATCTTGTAAAGGAGTTAATTCTTGCATAACATCAGATATCATATTTGCAATTCTTGGGCAAAGTGGCGGATTCCCACCTTCAAATTCAATATCTGCTTCAAAAATATTAATTAATATTGATCCCAAACGAGTACGGACATTTTGGAAGGAATGATTTAAATGTGGTTTTAAATAGGCTGAAAATATAATCAGTTGGTAATAATAATTTTAATTGGTTTGATAAATTTTTATTTACCTAGTAAACGATGAGCAAATGAATCCATTCTCCACACATGTTGATTAAATGGTCCCTGTAAACAAAATATTCGACAACAATCAGTAAAGCTTGTACTCTCCTTAAGTAGATCATCAATTAGTATTTCATAGAGCCAATACTGTTTTCTCGGATCCACATGTTCAGAGGCCGTTGCGAAACATGTACCCCAAAAAACGTCTGTTTCAACTGTTATATTATCCAAAGCCAATTTTATAAGGGGAGTTAAATTTGCATACATATTCCGTACTTTATCATAAGGCCAATGCTTCATCCCCCTTAATATTCCACTTAAAATCTCAGACGCGCATCTATGATTACTTTCATGATTGTTTTCAGATATTAGGCGTTTCAAATGCACACTAAAATTGTCATAGAAAGAATCTCCAAAAGTTGTAAATATATGCTAAAATAATAAAAATAAAATAAATTTGAAATACAACACTAATTTTTTTTTTAAACTTACCTTCATAAATGCAAAACGAGATTCTTTAAATTTTTCTTTTCCTTTGTTCTCTTCTAATGTCATATATTCTATATATTTATCAACTTGTTTTTTATTAGAAAAGAAATCATAAAATGCTTGTTCAATTTCAATCATTTCGGATCGTGATCTATTAATATTTGGTTGTTGGGAGTATGGAGCATACACCCGTACGTTAGTTGACCAACCAAAATATCCATTTGTTTTATGAATATAAATTGGTTTATCCCACATTTCTTGATTCCTTGGCAATAGTTCTAAATCATATTGCAACCAAAGATTGTCATTACGTATGCCAAATTTTAATTTGGTACTTGGTTTAGGAACTCCAGCTATTTCAAATGGATTTATGGGAATTTTTATATGCTTTCGTTTTGATTGTACAAGAATAGAATTAAGCACACTCATAGATATATTTCTCTCTTTAATTGAATCATTTAACAAATTTTGAAGGAAGAATTTAGCAACACAAAAGGGATATTTGACTTTCGGATGAACAAGAATGTGAATCATAGTAGATGCTAGCAGATGATATCTCCAGTGAAGCATATTTGTTTGAGCTGTACAAATAATGGAATTTACAATACTGTTATATTGCTCTATTGCGTTTTTATTTTTTTCTGCAAGATTTGTTTTACCACAATCAATATCAGTAGCAGATATATCACACATATTAAATGTAAGTGCTAAAGAAACAATATCATCTGGAATTTCTTGTATAATTGATAATGTTGTAAATTCCTCAGATATAATATAACTAATAGTATCTAATAAACGTACTATTGAAGGTTTTTCTGATGGTTTAGATTTTAGAAGATTTAACCATATCTTTTCTATGATTATCCAGTCATTGGCAATTATTAATTTTAATTTTCCAGCACCAGCTCCAATTAATAAGTACAATAATCCTTTAACTGATTCATGATTTTCATTCGGATCTTGTTTAATTATATCTATCATATCATCAAGAATAGCACGATATGAAAATGGATATGCATTTATCATATGTATAAGTTTAGATTGTGCTAACGATCTCACAACACTATAATGTGACGTAGCTAATTTTAACAGGCGTATCATAATTTGTTTATGAGTATTAGTAAAGGCAGGTTTTGATAGTTCATTTCTGCAAGTTTGTTGTATTAAAGTACGTTTAGCAACAACGGATTTTATACTACGTTTAAATTTAACTAATTTATAATCTTGGAAATTTTTAATATAATAATATGATTTAAGATCATTTTTATACGAGCCTAAATTTCCTTTACGCATGTGAACTCGATCAAAAATAGAAACAATCGCCTTTAATGTTTGTATGTCATCACTAGAATCATTCATAATTTTATCGTGTAATTTAAATATAGTTTCTATGACTCTTAAACGTATATTTAAATTTCCGGGCATTTCTACAGTTTTTCCTTTAAGGCCAATATAGATTTCTTCTGTAGTATCATCAACAACTGTATCTTGTAAATTAATTATTGGTTCATTCCAATTTGGTAAAAAATTACATAAACTTATTAATGAAACTATAATATTACAATTGTTATATATATCTTCACGGCACATATCGGTTTCACCAGAAATAAATGAATCAAACCCATTTAAAATTGGTGGTAAGTAACGATGTATAATTTTTTCACATGCGCTTCTTTCTTTTTCACCTGGTATGAACCAGTCAAGAGTTTCATTAGTTTTCATTTTTTCACCCCATTGTCTAATAGGATGATTTTCAGTTTCTTTTATTTCATACTCTTTATAAACTGAAAATATTTGTAATTTTGAAAAATTACTAAGAACCGATTGTAATAGACCGGAAGATAATTTGGCAGTTAATTGGCATTTGAATTTTAGTACAATGTCCATAATTGGAAAGAAAGAATTGTCTAAATACTTAATTACTTCACGTGGATCGCTTTTAAATAAAGAATGATAAATAGTAAAATAATAAAGAAAATCATCCTGTTGTCTTTCGAAGGTAGATGCATCTTGATGTTCATTCAAATATATATTGATTCGGTCTGTTAAAAATGGCGCTAACATTTTAAAAATATGTGGACCACCATTTCGTCCTATACAATATACCAATACACCAAGTAAAGGTGCAGCAGCCATAGGTTCCAATAGATTGGATTGAACAAAATCGTTAATTTTCTTAGCAGCTGATTGAATTATGTCCTGATAGGAAGATAGATTAAAAATATATTTGTATCGGCTTAAATATAATTTAAGTAGTAATTGCAAAGTTTTCAATTTTAATATATTTATTTTGTTTGGTGGGATATTTTACAATTTAAATGAAATTGCTTTATCGCAAATAATTTGTATGAATATTAAATTTTTATTATTAGCGGACACAGGTTTAAAATACTTATAAATATATTATAACTTACCTCCGAACATTGTCCCAAAATCACTTGTAAAACACTGGATATTGTGCCTTCTACCACCATATCATGTTTGGATTTATTGTCAATATTATTAGTTTGTTCCATTCTAATATGCTCTTGAGTAGTATATTGGATCATAACTAATATACGATCTATAAATTGTAAAATAAAACTTTCAAAATCGGCAGTTTGTTCACATATTAATGTTTCTTCTTCCGTTAAATTTTCTTCATTCGTTCGTATTTTAGAAGAATCAATTATTGGAATTTGAAACAAAAAAGCACCATAAAAATTCATAGTTAAGAACGCTTTTCGTAAATCATTTGAATCAATTCCAGGAAGTGCAGCAAACAATATTGGTATAACATTTACTTTTCCCGCAGTATAACCGTTATGACCACATACAAGGGCACGGGAAACTCCAACTAAGCATTGAAATGATGCAGTCAAACGATGAGGTTCTGTTAATGAATCTAAGTTATTATAAACTCTTTCTATAACTCCTGGTATTATGATTTCTGGACGTAGATCTGACAATAGTTTAAATATTTTATAAACGTTATTAGAATCAATTCGAGAATACATCATTTGAAAGGCTGCCGGTTTAAGACACTCTACAAATTCAGTAATGCATTTTTCTGTTAGTTTGTGACATTCTGAAATATATAATATTCGTAAGTTTAGTCCAAAAATATGAATATTTTAATTTATTAAAAGATCAAATTGGGTTGAATAAAAACCAATATACAAGGACTTGTATGTATATATATATAATATATACATATATTATTACTAATGATTATTGTTTTGTAAACTATAATTTTTCTGTCCATGCATAAAGTATATGGTAACATAATTATAAGTATTCATATTATAATGCCTATTTACCTTCTACATCTTTTTTCCAATAAGGTTTATTAAACCTTTCTATTTCAAGCCGTTTAATAAAAAATTCTGCTAATGCTACCAAAAATTGTCCCAAGTTTTTTAACCATTTACCCATATTGGCAGGATGTAAATATGATTCTATGGTTTTAACAAATTTATTCAAATTGGCTTGTCCAGTTTTATTAGGTCCTAAAACAGCTACTACCCATTCTATAAAACATATATGTAAGTATAAAAATGCAATATAGTAAGCAAATATATTTACTAGCAACGCTAGAGACATTGAAGTTTTGATTTCTCATAAGTTTGATTTGTTTGTAACTAACTGGAAGATCAATCCACCTAAGAATTCTGGCAAACATTACTGGTAAATATGGCTCCCAATCAATAGTTCCTATATTTTCAAAAGCTAGATTTCCCATAATAAACATCATGTGCTATTAACGAAAAAAAAAATCCAGATATGGGAAATCAATTAATTTAATTTAAATGTAAATTCACCATTTACATTAAGTACTATTTATAAATATGCAAATTCAAAGTGTTCTATTTGTTTAAATTAATTTTCTGTTTATCACCCAAATTATTTACACTTTTAACATATTCAGAATAGTAGTTAGTTCACTCTGGTATAGTATCCCTTTTTTTAATATAGAATAAAAATATAATTGAACTTACTTCACTCCACGGAGGATTATGATAAGAATCCCAAAGGCTCATAAAATCATTAAACCATAATTCATAGCCATTTCGAAAATTTAAAAATAAATTAAGAATTTGGAAAACTTGGCATGACTTTCCAACATCTAATGGTTGTAATGTAGGAAAAATTTCGTTCATGATTTCTTCTGTTGAACTCATTGGAAAATAACTAAAAGAATGATACACTTTATATTTATATAATTTGAATCATATATAATAGCTTTTACTTACAGTGAACATCGTTGAATAACAGATTTCAAATTTGTTTGCAGAGATCTGAAATTATATAATATAGAATTAATATAATTAATTAACTATATAATTAAGGTATATAATATATATGTGAAAACTAATATTTAAAACTAAATAAGTTTTAGTATGGTGGTAGAAGGCAAATAACTTACGAGAAAAATTGGTAAAAATTTCCTTTAGTTGATGTTTTATGCAGATATATATTAAAAAGTACATAAAATGGTTTCCAATCAATTTCCAAATCATCCGGTGATATACATTTTATTCTATAATATTTAAAATAATTTATAAGAATAAAAAAAATAATTGTGTATATAAACAAAAATTCTAAAAATTGTATTTGCTCTGATAATTTAATTATTCTTTAATAGAAAATTTTAAATTTAATTTTATTTAAATATTTATTTCATAAAAATTATAATTACCTGAGTAACTTCAATAGAACAGTACAAAATAAATTTAACATTGAAGGTTCTAAATCTGGTAGATTTATTAGTTTAATATAAATTTTAATCAAAATTATATGATCGTCTTTGTTAAACTTAAGTCCATACAATTTTAAGTAACTGGAACAAAAAATAAACAATTTAATTTCTTTAAAAAATATAGACTGAAATCTTATCTCATCTCTTTAAAAGAAATACTGTACATTACATGAACATGAATTGTAAATTTAAAAAAATCAAAGAAATAAATTAAATTTCTTCTGATTGAACGTAAGATTTTGTAATCGAAGATATTACATATTACATAAATGTTACATCATTTGCATTTCAATCAAATTGTTTAAATATCAAAGGGCTAACGAAGTACATTCCAAAAAATATATACTTACGATATAAATTTATTTGAATATATTTCAACACCTGGATGTATGTCACGTAATCCAATTGCTTTAGAAAGGTTCAATTTGATTTTACTAAACATTTTCTGTGCTTCATCATCTAACGTATCAGCATAAGGAAGATATTTATTACATTGTAATTCCTTTTGGGGTTGAAACTTTGCATTATCCTGATTATTAGTAGAATAATCTACATCTTCATCATCTGAATAACAATCCAAATCGTCTATCATTTTAAAATTCAAATCCTTATATAAAAGAAGTAAGTAAAATAGTTTATATTTTTAATTAATTAAATTTAAACTAATTTCTATATTGATGTATCATCAAAACTAACATATCAAAAATATGTTTATGTCATTCCATCCACGATCCACTATTGATAAATTTATCATTTCATTCCAGTTACTCAGTCAGCTGTGTGTGAAATGAACTTTCCTCTAACAACCCAGTAAAAATATATTATATAGTCAAAGCAACGCACGGCTAGCGATCTTTTTATAAATATATAGGTACATAATAATTTCAGTGTACCATTTTTCTTTTAATTGGATATGAAATATACATTTTTATACTGCTTTGAACTAAAACAGCCATTATGGTGCAAATTTAAATATATGAGATTCAGATTTGTATGTTTAAATTATACATAATTGTCTTTCAAATCGCATTGTTTTGCGGTGGTCCGAATGATATTGTGTTTCAGCTCAGCAAAAGCTCAACACGTGGTGGTGGTATTGGTATTGGTATGTGTAAATGCCAGAAGTGCCAACATTATAATTGTCATGTCATCGATTGTTTTGTTGGTGTTGTGTTGATTTATTAGCTACTTTGGCATTTGTTCTTGTTTACTATTGAAATTGAAATTGTTAACTAATAAGCGAAATTTGTTTTATAAAATAATATAATGTTGCAGAACAGGATTCGGAGTTTTAATCCAATTTCTTCTCAATCTTACGAGCCTTTCATTATTAATCCAAAAGTAAAAGATAATATTAGTGATAAAACAACAAAAGATACCGAAAATATGTATTTGAAAATGGGAGTTTTATCGAAATTTAAAGGATCTGCTTATATGGAGTACGAACAAACTAAATTAATATGTTTTGTTTTCCCCCCACAAGAACCATCAAAAAATTCAAAAAATATAAATTTAAAATCATCAGTTAATTGTGAATTTTTAATTACTCAATATGCAAGTAAAACAAAAATTGATAATAGAAATACAAAACAAAAATCACTTGCTTCAACTTTAAAAAAGGCTTTGGAACCATTAATATGCAGACAAGAATTTTTAAGCTTCAAAATACGGATTTACGTTTTGGTATTAGAAGATGGTGGAGATGTATTAAGTACAGCATTAAATTGTTGTGGAGCAGCATTAGCAGATGGCGGAATACCAATATATGATATTTGTGCTGCAAGTTCAATAACATCAAATTATGAATATAATTTTAATCAAAATATTGAAAATATTGATAATGTCATAACTACATATTCGAAAAAAAATCAAATATCTGAATGTTGCCAAAAGGGCTACATACCACTTAATAAATTTAAAGAAGAATTAGTTGCTACATTATCTAAGAATGAATCTGTTTTATTGTTTGTAAAAAGTATTCTCTTAAACAATGTAACTAAAACATAATTAAAATATATTCTTCAAATAAATTGGTTTTCTTACTACTATGAACTGTGAAAGTCTACTTGCTAAGTAATATGCTGGTGGATTGTAATATGATTTAAATATATATATATAGTAATTGCCATATTTTGATTAAAATAGATTTTTATTCACTCCTTTTTAATTTTTAATTACATTTTTTAATACTTTTAATTATGAAACAATCAATTATAGATATAAATTATTAAATGCAACAAAAATAGTAGTAATTTCAAACACCTACAAATACAGTTTCATTATATTAAATTTATGTACTTAGCTATAAATTCATTGCAGAATAACATATTTTTTAAGAAAAAAAAAAATAATTTTATACATATAAGTTTTCACAAAAGAATATTAAATTAAAAAAATTGCTAATATAAAGAAATCTTCATTTATCCTCATTCACATTTACTTTTAACTGTAACCATTATCTGATTTGTTTGATGAATAAGATACAAGGCACTAACAAATACAGCATTAGCCCTGAAAAAATATATTAGTGTTATCAGTTAAAATAAATAAAAAAATAGTAGTTATTTATTTATTTTAGAGAATTTATAATTATTTGAATATTTTTATAGTTTTCAAATTTCAATTGTTTAGCTATTAGAGAAGATCAACAAAAAATATATTTGGATATATATACTTACTGGCCTTCTTTAAAGTATTCTTTCAATGTTGTACTGAATTTTTTTGAATATTTAACAAATTCTTTTTTTCGTTGTTCCACAGCTTGTTTTCCGGAAGAGCCAGGAATAAAGCCAACAATTTCATTTACAGCATCTAATAGTTTTTTTATGGCGCTTGCTATTTCTCTGTTACGGAAGAAAAAAGAATTAAAAATGTTAAAAATATAATAATACTAAATATCTTGTACATAGACATACTTTATTGTCTCTAAAAATGTTTTCCTATCTGTTATTTCCTCGGGAATTCTACTTAATATTCTCTTTAGAGCAACAGATTTTTTATTCAATTCTTGAAATGAATCTTCAGATCGGTTCAAACGGAATTCAATTACTAAAATTAAATATATATTTTAGAAGTGCAAAAAAAAACTTATATTTGTATAAGTATACATTCCATTTCAGTAACAGATCCCTGAAGTCTTAATATAGTTTCATTTAGATTAACATTTAGTTCACCTTTACGTATAATCCCCATAACAAGTTCGTAAGACAAACCTGGATGTCCTTGTTCAGCTTTTGATAGCGCTGCTCTCATAGTTTGAGAAGCAGCTACATCTCGCTGTTCCAACTTTTAAAATTATAAATATATAGCTATATATATATATATATATGTATATATGTCAACTGTGTATATACATATATACATATATTGGAAAAGAAATCAATCCCCCTTATTGGGAAATATTAATATATTAATAGATAACATGTTATGTTCAAATTATAATTTCAACTATACATTTTAAGTCATTAAACTTAAATAGTTAAAAAAATATTAAAATAAAATTTATATTTACTTGCGTTAATATTGGCCGTAAAAGTATTGGCAAAACAAGTGAAGTAATTGAATTTTCCCTCATTGTCATAATGAATTTGCTCCTCCAATAAAAATCAAGGATAATATGCAAATTTTTATTTTTTTAAAGAATAAAAAGAAAATTAGATATAGTGAAATTACAAGTTTGCATATAAAATATTAATAAAAACACTAATGCGAAAGTTTCAACTCAATAATATACGTATAATTATCAA
Source organism: Empis stercorea (assembly GCA_949752835.1). NCBI lineage: Eukaryota > Metazoa > Arthropoda > Insecta > Diptera > Empididae > Empis > Empis stercorea. Next base: position 9,967,650 of record OX457086.1, on the reverse strand, counting down.
TATTTTGATTTGACAGTTGAGTTGACATATAGAAGAACAGTGCAGTGTCGTAGTTCGTAGAGTAGTAAAAGAAATGCTGATTTGTAATTGTAGTTTCATATATTGGATTTGTAGTTCAATATTTGTTTACAGGATGTGAATAATGAATTTAATTACTTTTGGTAACTGACGGAAATAGAGCGTTTGATAGTGAAAAGTTGGTCTACTCATCGAAAATTACATTCATGTACTAGTCCTAGGAAATTATAGTATTTTGAAAAAATAAATTAAATGAAGAGCAGGTAACACCAAATGATTGTCTGCTTGTTTGACCAAAATCGCTTTACTACTTATAAATTACAACAATTCAAAAATTAAGATCAATATGATTATCATATTTTTAACAATACATCTATATCCCTTATTGAATTTTAGTTTGTTTAGATAAAATTTTCCATGGGCGCCACTATAACATATAGTTTGTTAATAGGGAAATTATAAAGTAATCGTTTTTATTGCATTAAGTATACATTACATGGACTTCAAATAAAATACGTTTGACTGAAAATTAATTTTTTTTTACTGGAAATTCTGACGAATTAAATTTTTAGCGGGATTTTTTCCAGTCAAATTTGACGGGAAACGAATTTTCAGGTTGGCCACACTGTATTAGTACTTTTGTAGCATTGAAATATTTTTTTGTGTAGTTTGATTCAAGTAATTTATAGTATACGAATTTGACACATCTTGTGCCAAAAAAAAATAGTAAACGAAAACAAGTTGTAATAAATTGAGCCGCAGTTTGAATTTTTACAGAATATAATAATTCTTATTTAATATATTAGCATAATGGCTTTACCTTTAAATACAGAAATTGACAGTGTTCTTAAACATTCTTTCAAACATCTGCATTCTTGCAATGTAGATTCAGCAGAAAAAATTAGATTGGCTCTGGACGAAATAATTAAACAACGTTGTGGTTCCTCTAAAATGTTGATAAATACTTTAAATAAAAAAATAATTCAAGAAGAAGGTTTTTTACCAGAAACAACGAGGCCTACTGATCAAAGAGATAATACAGCAGTAACAAAAACTTGTACATCATTTTATTCCAGTGATGCTATAAGCATTGCTTCCGAAGAAGAAAATTTGACGGTACTATTTGTTTATTTATTATTATTAAATTAATGAAAATATTTTATGCGTGTACTTACTTATTAAAGGAATTCAGTGATTTAGCTTGTGTCATATGTGGAGTCATGGTAGTTGCAGCTGGAAATCGATTAGTTGAGTGTAGTGAATGTCATTCGCTTTACCATCAAGAATGTCACAAGCCACCAATTCCGGACAGCGCAGCAAATGCAGAAGATTGTCCTTGGTTTTGCTATAATTGTAAAAGTAAATACGTTAACCAAAATATATGTAGCAAGATACCAGTAAGTGATTCAGAATTAACTACAGAAACAACTCAATATATAAAATCTCCAGAAGTATTACCATTGATACCATCAACAGTTAAAAGTTCTAGTTCTGAATTTACTACTACTATTAATAGTAAAGATGATCCAAGTAGTAATCAATCAACCAATAGTGCTCCAACTGCTACTATTAATATAGTAAGTTCTGATAAGCGATTAAAATTACTGAAGAAACAATCAAAACATCACGATGGAAAACGTAAGAAATAAAATAATTAAAACAATTTAAAACTTATTCATAGAAAATCAAATTGTAATTTAAAATCTTAAAAATAAATGCCAACAAAAAATGAATTGAATTATTAGTATCCTTATTCCTATTAAATGAAATTATAAAAGAAAATTGCAATTTATACATATACTATTTTAGACATATAATATATGTCTAAGTCCTGTTCGAAGACTTATAAGAGATCTAAGAAATGTAAAAGTCAATAAATAAAAAGTTTTACACCGTTACTATTACGTAAAATATATTAATTAGTATATAAATATGTACAATTATAAATATAATATATTCATTTATTTATTTTAAAAATTCCAAAATGTCTTCCTGTGTTAAGATTGTTGCATTTGAACCTTTAGTTTGATTTTGTGGTTGCAGAATATTTCTTGGAGGATTATTAAAACTAGTTTGCATTTTTTGTTCAGTATTACCGGTTGTCATATTCAACATGATTGGATTACTTTTGATATTATTTTTTACCACATTGATATTATTTGGAATCAACATTTTCATATTGCCATCAAAATTATTACATGCTTTTTTCTGGTCGTCATTCAACAATGGTTTCTGCATGTCTGTAAATGGTGTTGATGTTGATAGGAAAGTATCTGTACCACTGTAACAATTAAATATATAAAAGTTAACTTGTTATTAATTCAATTTAAACAATTATATCAAAATAGAAATAAGAAAATATATATTCTTACATATTTCGGTTATTAGTAACTTTGACACTATTCTCCATTTGAAGTGGCTCAGTCATTTCCATTCGAAGCGGCTTCTCCATTTCCATTCGAATGGGATCATTCATTTCCAATGTTAGGCTAAAATAGTTTTTAAAGCATATTATTCATTACTATTAAAATATGACAAACCTTTCATTAGTATTGTTGATATTTCCAATTTGCTCTAGTGTTGTACGATGTTCAACTTCTACTCTGTTAACCATATTTTTTACTAAAGATATAATTTGATTTAATTGATTTACCGTGAGTACTTCTTCAATGCAAAGTGGCATTAAAAATGGAATAATTTTTGTTGCCATTGCATGTTTGGTAATACCAAGTTTAGAATTTGTTGTAATAATTTTTATAATACCTAGAGTACCAAATAAGTATATTATAAAATAATATAATAAATAACATGAATATATTTTTAAACTAACCAACAATTGCCATAATTGTAGCTGGATCTCTATTTTCAATTTTAGTTAAAAATGGGATTACTTTATCTAAAACTGTCCATTTATCTAGACTGTCCAGAAGTCTTCCAATACAGATTAAACAATTCACTTTTACGGAAACTATTTGACTCTTCACACATAGTTCTTCTATTTTTGGCAACAGAGAATTTTTTATTGTAATGAATTCCATTAAAGATGAAATTTTTGGTATATATTCTAAACACATTTCTTGCATTTGTGTATTGTTATATTCTAAAGCCCTATATATCATTGGTAGAACATCTGTTCTTATATTTTCCGTTGGTGTTAATTTTATAATAATATTCATATTTTTAATTAAAATAAAACGAATTTGTATGGGTTCATCTATTTTAAAAACTGGTAATAAAAATGGTAGGATATGTTTCTGGAATTCTTTTTCATTACATTTTTGAGCAATTAAAAATACATTTGGTAAAACAAATGGAATCATCTGATGATTTAAAAACTCTTTCACTAAGCTTGGTGTAATTGTCAGAAGATTGACGCGTTGAGAAAACGACGGAATAACATTAGAAAGACCTTTGTAAAATTTTGATTTTTGTAAATTATCCCATTGATATAAAGAATCTAAGTAAATCAAAGTTTTGACTCGTACATCATCAAAGAATTTTATCTGCGAAATGTTATATTACAGAATATTACAAAATATTAATAAATCAAATTAGAAGCTATAAAAATACTCCATACTCAAATTTGCTACATTAAAAATATTCATTTTTTCTTTTTTTTTTAATTTATAAAATTTCGACCGGAATTGGTATAGAAATCAATTACTATTATTTTACTTACATTATTAAAATCTTTTAGTTTAAGTCTGTATTTGGGACTAGGATGAATAATTCCTTTGAGACAATCTCGGAGATCCAAAGGTATTGATGTAAAACTGGGATAAGTACCACGATTTAAATTATTGGCAAACTGTTGAAAACTTTTTAAATTGCCATCGAAATTCTGGAAAACATTTCCCTTTGAATAAATGCTATATACTACTGCTCCTAAATTATAATTTATGTAAAATAAAGAAAATATATCATAATATAAATAATATACCATAAGCATATAAATCACTTTCGGTAACTACAGTAGAGTTTAATATAAATTCGGGAGCAGTATATTCTAAATAAGGTTGTAGTAACATATGTTTCGTAGTATCGTACATGCTATATTTCCAAGAGTAGTTTCCATCATGATCCAAATTACCAGTTTCACAAAAATCAAAGCCAAAAATTTTCCAATTACCTTGTTTGTTAATAATTATATTACTTGGAATAAGATTACGATGAACAATTCTCATATCACAATGCAGAAAATTTAATCCTTCTGATATTTGAAGTAATCCATGTTTGATTTCAACATCACATAGTTCTAATTTAGAGTTATTTTTTTTAATTGAATCAGCTAAACAAGAAAATATTGGTTCTGTTGCAAACGCTAAACAATCTCGACTTTCTTCTAATGGATGTTGTACAGGTAAAATATTAGGATGTCTAATTTTAGTTAATTGAGATATTCCGCTTTTTAATATATTTAATATATGTTCACGATCCTCTTTAGAAAATTTATCAAGTACTTTTTTCTCTAATACAAATATAGCAACTTCTTGTCTAGTAGATTTTTTATAACCATTATAGACTTTCCAAAAAAAACCTAAAAATGTAATTATTTTACAAAATATATAAATAAAAAATATAATTTTATATCATATACTCACCATGTCCAGCACTAGTTACAAAATCCACAACTTCATATTCACGAGAAAGTGGATTTCCGGGAAGAACTGATGATAATTGTGATACCGTAGAAGTTACAGAGGTATAAAGTTTATTGAAAACATCCATATTTTTCTTTCCGTGGATTTCAATATGTAAACTAAACAGTGAAGGCAAATTGTCTGTCAGTGTCAGATTATTGTTACATACATATACTTTACTATACTACACAACGACAACACACATCAACATCACACACCTTCATTGACTGACTCATGCCCATGCCCATGCGACGCATGCAATTATTTAGCTTTCATGTTCATGTCGTTTTCTTGTAGTTGGTGTTGTACAACGAATTAGAATATATGGAAGGCGTATAAGTAATAAAAATTGAAGCCAGCCTGGATATAGTAGTCTCTTTCTATCGTAAAATAGAGTAATTTTGTTTAGCTAGTTAATATATTTAATTTATATTGAGACTCTTAAACTTAAAAAAATAAGCCAGCCCTGTAAATCTAAGATCAGCTGTTATAATATTTTTCATATTTTTAATTTGACAGTTCGGTGGTGAAAAGAAAGAGAACTATCGAAATCTTGGCTTCATAAGAAATATATCTTCTCTTGAAATTTTAAATAAATTTAATTAAAATGTCAGTTGAAGCTGAAAAAAAAATTTCATTGTGAATTAAAAAATTATTATACCGTAGCGTTGACTTTGCTTCGCTTTGCTTTGCGTTGCGTCAATTATATTGTGAATCCAGGGTTAGTTTTATTAACAAATAAAGTTGCAGTCACAGTGGTTTCGATTCGAACGGCTCATTCGAACGGCAGACAACTTTTTAAATTATACATTTGAATTTTAAAATTTTTGAATTATTATGGGGGAGTTTATTGAAAATGTTAAGAAGCATCCAGTACTGTATAATAAAGCAGAAAATATTTATTTTAATACAAAAAATAAAGATAAAATATATTTTTTTATATAAAAGGAACGAAGTAGTATAGTTGGACTAAGTAAACGATGTATACAGTGTGTGAGAAATAAAAATGGAGACATAGTTGTTTTTAATTCGTAAATTATTCAATTGTTTCTAAAAATAAAACAATTGTTTCTAATCTTCACATCGTTTTAGAAACGTAAGGACGTATTAAAAACGTGCTTTCCCATATGAAATTGACGTTTACGAAATGAAGGGTTTTTTTGTTTGTCACTGCAAAAGAAATGCTGTCATAAAAACAATTTCCTTTGCACAAAATTATTTTGTAACTTATTATTCAAATAAAATATTCAGATCATGTAAGCTTTCATCAATGAGATTGATCAATGAGACACCACCAAATTGCAAAAAAAAAATCACAAAAAATGTCATTTTATTTTCAGACAATTCCTAAGCTTTTTATGATAATTTTTTAATGACAAAAATTTCCTGTTGGGTAATTTTTTGCAAACATATGAGTTGCGTTTTTCGTAGCGTTGCGCTACGTTTTGTGCAGTACAGAGCACAGTAGAAGAATGCAGTATGGAGGAAATGTTTTATTGTTAAAATTAAAGTTCCTCATAAAGAATAAATAAAATTATATTTATATAAAATATAGTAGAAAAAAGTAAACATTGAAATAATAAAAACAAAATTTGTTAAAATTATAATATAAAGTTTGATCAATTTGGTTGTTATATTTGTGCGTCTAAAAAATTAAATTTGCGAAATGCTAAATATTTGTGTCACCTGTTAGCATTGCGTATTTAATATTATTGGTGAACAAAAATTTTAAAAATTAAGCTGGATATTAAAAAAAATTAAATATATACTCGATAAACTCGATATACTTTAAACAAAGGTAAAATTACTATTATATTTTAAACATTTATACATCTGCAGTCAAATATTTTTGTTGAAAAGCTAATTGCTAAAAATATTTCCAATATACATAGTAAAGATCGCAGTATAGATCATAGATAAAAATTATTTATTAAATAACATTTATAATGTTACGAAATGAATTTACATTTGCCCAGTTCTTATTTGATAAAACAGTAGTCTCCCGGTCATATTCCAGCCACGCATTGGTCTTTTTTTGTGTTATTCCTTTTATCTTATTGTATATATGTAGTAAATGTTTTTATTTGTTGATAAGAATTTTTAATTAAAAGATATTTATAATTTGTAACACATGCAAGTATTTGTAAATAAACTAAAAATATTATATTAATTATAAACTGTTATCTTATTTTGGATGAATATTGATCGAATAGGATAAGTTTTGTAATTTTCAACAGTTCATTTCTAAAATAAACATATTTTAAACAACTTCCTTTTACTTTTTCAGATGCTAAATGTAATATAATTGAAAATATATAAGAAATATCTTCTCTTGAAATTTTTAATAAACCTTGATAATGCAATATATATAATGCAAGTAAATTCAACTAACAACTCGATCTTGTTTACTACAAAAAATTTGCTAGATAAAAGCAATTTACACCGGTCAACTATATGTATAGCTTCTGACAATTCGAAAGGTACATTTTCTGAAAGTACCTCTCTTTTGACATCATATGGCAGAAAACATTCTAATATCTTACATGATAATACATTATTCGGAGAAGAAAGCGCTGGTTCGTCTTTGCATAATACCGAGATTATTGATTTTACACAGCTTAATATAAAAAAGGAACCATTAAAATTAGCTGAAACATCAACATCAAACTTACTTAATTGTCACCAACATAATAAGTCTGGATATTTGGCTGTCCAATCTGTACTACCAATAGATGATACAATTTTTGGAAGAAACGATTCAATGGAAAATCAAAATACAGCATTACCACACAATTCAGGTATTTAAATATAATTTAAAAATCAGTTTTATCTGTTCGCCATTTGTATATATATATATGTATAAATATTATTTACTCTTCTTGTCCATTGCTTAAATGGAATAACAGCTTAAATTAAATGTATTTTTGATTTCATCAATATATGGTTGCGAAATAAAAATTATATTTATAAATAATTTTATTATAGGAATGTCTGGTATACCTATTGGAATTGCTTTTGCTAGACAACGACTGCAAGATCACTCAAATATATCACAGCCGATAAAAGAAGCGAATCGTTTTGGTGTAGCTCATGGAAGTATAGGTAAGTCTTATATTTATATAAATTGGGTCTTATTTATAGATTCATGTAAATTTAATATAAATATTTTTAATAATTTCGGAAAAAGCTGCTGGTTTTATTAATAATAACTATTTTATTCGGTTTTTAATTTAATAAAAATATAATTTATTTATAGATGATGGTACCTTTTCAGTTGCTCCCAATATATTGTTAACAGATGATAATTCGTCGATAATTCCATCAAGTGCAGATAATCATATTTTTGGATTATCCAATATACGTCCTGCAAACTCATTTTGGCAATATCCAAGTAAGAATATTATTTATCATACTTCAAAATGTTAACAAATAATTATATTTTCCTGTTTATACATTCAAAATATTGAAATCAATAATTTTATAATTAAATGTATATATTTTTTTATAGTTGCAATTCATGAATCTATTTTACCTATGTCAGTACCGCCGATTGGTTTTCAAATTGTACGAGATCCAAATACTGGAAATTGTATTTGTTTACCATCTACAGCAAATAATATGGGTAATGAATACATATGAAATATTTAAATTTGTCAATATTTAAGTAATTATAAATAAATAATAGATCCTTTCCATCCAACTGTTATGTGGCCTACTCTGGCACAAACACCATCCACAACACAAGTTCCACATTTTATGTATCCATCTATACCACAATCTCTACAAGCGGCTACTTTTCCACCATTCCAATGGATGGGAACGGATTATCTATCGAGTACAACTTTACATCAGGTGAATAATAAAAAAAATTGGATTTGAATTGAAAATAGATGTTTATACATTTGATTTTTAATAAATTTAAAGCAACAGTTAAATTTATTATATTTATTTAATTATGTTAGAAAATAACATAAAAAGAACAATGAAATATAAAGGGAGTTTTTATATCGTTAAATAAATACAAATAATGTAAAAGAAAGATGGTTCAAAAATTGTTTAGACATTTCATGCTTATTATATAATACAAAATAGTAATTTTTAATTTTTTTTTTATTATAGCATACGCAAACTCAAACCCGATTAGTGGCTGTACCAACTGATTCAAAGCGTAATAAAGTTAATGTAGGAGCAAGAATTGATAATCAAATATATAATCATGTACCTATTAAACTAGAAGACAGAAATGAATTACAAATTGAATGTAACACTTCTGCCATGTCTAATTATCAATCAAATACTTATTCCGAAAACAAAATATCAACTAATTCTTTATCTTTAAGAAATATTAAGGAAACAATCACTACTGGAGTTCATACAAAAAATACAAGCTTTAATTCGTTTGAAAAGTTTTCAAATAACTCCATTTTAGACAATTCAGAGCCTTCTCATACAAGCTCTATAGAACAGTCACCTCCTTCCACTTTAGTTGCTATTCAATCCAATCCGCCAGTTATTTCAAATGGTGTATCACAAATTGAAGATAAGAAAAATCGAGATGCGATAAATTCTAATTGTGATCTGTGCATAAGTATAGCAAATAAACAAGATGCTATAATTCAAACAGATACTGTATGTAGTGAAGATATTCAAAATATCGAGGGAGAAAATGAATTAAATTCTTGCAGTAATGACGAGCCAATAGCTACAACAGTTTTTAACCAACAAACCTTATATTTTGATAACGACGAAAATAAAGTAGAAATAAGTCCACGACCTCAAATTAATAATATAGAATCTAATACATTAACATCTGAACTTGAAAATGATTCTATAAGGTCTACTTATAAACACAACAATTATGACAAAAGTGTGCAAGAAAATAATGAACAAGCTTCAGATGCTAAAAGTGCACCAGTAGATCTGAGTGGTTTAGAGTTGCTCTCTAATATTAGTATCGAAGCTTTTCAAAATAATGAAATCAATTTAAAGCAAGAATTTGTAGAATCATCTACAATCAATTCATCTCTAAATGAAGGAACAATAATTGGTCAGGAACCAGTTATCTTAGAGCAAGTGCAAATTCAAAAAAATATAAAAGAAGAAAATAAATTAGATGGATTAAATTTATTATGTGCATTAGCAGAGCAAAGAATTCAGGAAGAAAGTGATACAAATGAAAAATCAACACAAATAATAGATCGAAAACGTTATAAAAGTCGAATAATTACACGAAAAAGAACATTTAAAAAGATTAAAAAGCATAAACCATCCAGTAAAAGGGTTTTATTAAATGAAGATTATGGCCATTTGAATAATGAGATAAATGAAATGCTTACACAAGTAAAATCTAATTATGACACTGAAAATATTGACGGAGTTCAAAAAAGTTGGCCTACTCCAGAGCAACTAATCAAAGCTATGGAAGTTAATATGAGAAATAGATTGGCAGTAATAAGCCGAAAGTTTCAGGAGAAAAAAAAAGAACTTGAAAAAATTACAAAAAAATCTTATTTGAAAAAAAAATATAATGAAACATCTACAGACAGTTTTCCATGTAATTTAGAATCAAATTCAACTACTCCTCCATCGTTCCACCATTCATTTATATTAAAATCAGAGAATATATTCCAAAATCTAAATGTGAATTCATGTAATACTTTAAATGAACTTGAAACAAAACGGACATCTACAATAGAATTGGGGAAGCCAAATTTATTTTGCAATAAAAAAGAAAATAATACAAATCCGATTTTATCTACAAATTTTGTTGAATCAGTAATATCGCCAAAAGAACCTTTTCAGAATATTGAGCTTGACATTTCATCCAGTAATTCATCCCAACATAAACAACCTTCATGTACTTTTCAATTAGCCAAAAGTGATTTAATAAACAATGATGACAAACTTGTAGTTCGGCTCCGGAAAAATACTCCAGATATATATTTTATGAATGAGGAAAATAATAATAAGGAACATGTTAAAAATAAATGTATGCGAAAATTAATGAAACGTCATCCTACATTTAAAAAGTACAAAGATCTTATTAAGAAGAAACGTAAATCAGAAAATGGTGAAAAAAGGCAGAAAAACATGGACAATATATTGAAAATTTCAAAAGATAGTCTGGATCAACAGAAAACAAGAGTTTTGACAGCTATGGGAGGACTGTTTTATGCAGGATATTTACAACCATTGGAACCACCCGATGTTTATTCCGTAACTTTAGATGGTGAACGTGGAAATAAACCGCATATAATGTGTAGAGAAGAAGTGCTGAGAGATGTGGTAATATTGTTAGTTGTTATTAATAAGCAAAAATATTTTAAATAATTTTAATTCAAGATTCTTGAAGTAATCCCATCATCCATAATGAAAGTTCCCCCTGGAACGCGAATTTGTGCATATTGGAGTCCACAATACAGATGTTTATATCCAGGAACTGTTGTAAAACCTGTAGAAATGTCTAATGATAATCAATATGTTAGTGTTGAGTTTGATGACGGGGACAGTGGCAAAATTGTTTTAGAAGATATCCGTTTTTTGTTAAGTGATTACCCAATTGCCGGTAAGTTCTAAAGATATTCTCATCTTTTTATGATTTATAAGCTCTCTCAATAGTTGAATTTTGTGGCATATAATGATAAATTAAAAATAATTATGACCATTTATTATTGTAATATTTAATATACTTCTTTAAATTGACAATAAATATAAAAAATATAATTCTATTACTATGTACCAATTAGTATTTAATATTTTTGATTTATTTATAGAATATAATGTAAACCCATTAGCGCTTTTGGGAAAAAGAAAAAGTAATGATCTAGAAACAGCAAATATGGATATTGTACATAAGAGTGATGAGTACCATGTAAATAATAATGAGAGATGCAAACATAACAAAATACGTCGCGACCGCTACAGTGTTGATAGTTTCCAGCCAAATAATGTTGGCCTGAAACACAAACAGTATTCGGAAGATTATTGCAAACACAAAAAACATAAAAAGAAAAAGAAACATAAAAGACATCATCGTAAGAAACCGTTGGAAAACAAGCAAAATAAATGCGACAAATATAAAACAGTCGAAATCGATGAAAAAAACACAAATCCAGTGTGGGAAGAAGACGCGGTTAATTTAGATTTAAATAAAACAAATAGTATGGAGGAAATAGAAGACAGCTCTAATTCCCAGTGTACGGTCGATAATGTTATTATTGTAAGTAATATATCGTTAATTTTTCTCTAAATAATATTTTTCATAATTTACTATTACTTGAAAAATATTGACAAAATATAATATGTGTTAAATTTATTACTAATAATGCAATACTAATTATAAATTCTTCATTTTATAGCCTGAAAAACAGGAAAATAAAAATGCAAAGAAAAATTCTGACAATCGAAAAAGTAAAATTGCTGCATTTTTACCAGAAAAGCAACTTTGGGGCTGGTTAGGCACTGGAGTACGCCGATCTGGACCAAAGGGTCGTGCAAAAAAAATGTGTTACAAAACAATTCAAAGAGGAAAAGAAACAATTACAGTTAGTTTTTTATATTTTTATTTATGTTTCTAATAATATTTATTGTTATTTTTATTTCCTTTTTATTAGATTGGTGAAAGTGCTGTTTTCCTATCAACTGGTCGGCCAGACAGGCCATATATTGGAAAAATACAGTCAATGTGGGAAACTCCTTCAAGTAATAAGGTTGTTCGAGTTAAATGGTTTTATCATCCTGAGGAGACTGTTAGTTGTCCTAAATTAAAATTTCCGGTAATAATTTATTTTTGAATACAATAAAATATAAAACAATAATATTTTTTATAAAAGGGAGCGCTTTTTGAGTCACCGCACGAGGATGAAAATGATGTTCAAACTATATCTCATAAATGTGAGGTGTTGCCATTAAAAGAATATACAGAAAAATTTGGTTTAGATCCAAAGCAATATGACACTATATATTCTAACAATGATACTTATTATTATGCTGGATTCTATGATCCAACTATCCAGAATATGAAATTAGAGCAAAATATTCCTATCTCGGATAGTAATTAAATATTTAAGCACATGAATTTAAAATTTATTTTTGAAATTACATATTTATTAAAATCAGTGCTTCTTAAAGAATAAATAATAGTCAAGAACAGAGCCTAAACTTAAAGTTTCTTTTTTGTGTTATATATAATAATAAATAATATATATTTTAATTATAAATTTCTCAAATGTACGTTAGGCATAGTATATTTTTAAATTCACAAATAAATACCTTTATATAAAATGTCCTTAACTTTAACATTAAAAATTTATTTTTTATATAAAATATGTACTTGTAAATATATTTTTAAGCAGGATTTTATCCAGAATTGAAGATATAATTTTGAGTTAAATATTTGTAGTTTCTTTATTATATGTATTTATTATACCCAATTAAAGTGAGTTCTCAACCAATTTACTTTTATTTTATAATTACAAGATTGTATAAAAAAGTACTTGACGGAAAATCTTTTTTTTTTTCTTATAAAAAAGTAAATTGGTTGTGAACGCTATGTAAGGTATTTAAAATGTTTTTATGGCTGTTGATATGGAAATTTAAAATTTATTGTCGTTTATATAAGGGGCTATTCTGAAGTCCACTGGAATGTCAAATTTCTCTACACTGGACTTTTTGCTATCACGAAGTCCAGTGGAACGGAATATTTTTTCGAACAGTCCACTGGACTTGGACATTGCAGTGGACTTCAGAATAGCCCGTACCCTAAAATCTTCACTAAAGAATAGTATTTTCATTTCTTACGTGTTTCAGAAGTTGTTTTTATTAATGAAATATTTTTGTAATTAATATCGTTTCAATGGGTCGGGGTCGGTTCGGTATACCTAAAACCAAAATTCCCAAATGATAAATAAGATTAATTTTTAATTTTAAACGGTGCCTGACCTGACGGGGTTATTTCGGGGATTCTAAATGCCCCCGTCAGGCAACATTTTGCTTTCTAAAAAAAAACCTGCCTCTAACTCTCTTTTCGGGTGCCGTATGGGGTTTTGACTAAAAGAAATGTGCATAGGTTGTTTTTTATATACAAATTTGTTATTTGATATTTAATGACTTGACTAATATGCACTACGACAGTGCTGTTTTTGACTCATATTTAACCAAATTAATGCAAAAGCATCGCAACTAAAAGTCGGTAAAACTAAGCATTAGTTGAATGCAGCCTTAGAGTACTTCTTCTAGTTAGAGTTGCTTTCAAATGCGTGAGTTACAACTTTGCATTGTTAAGAGAAAGGTAAAGGTATAGATTTCCTATAGGTATAGCCCAATTCTTAAGTGTTTGTCTTTCCGTCTTCCGATGCGATTGTCGTCAATATATAAATGTATATGTGCAAAAATTAATTGAAGTGCGTTCGGTTTGCTTTTAGTATCCATTGTGAATCCAATTATAAATTTTTAAATCATTTCTATTGATTTAATTATAAATGAAAAAGAAAAATAGAATAAATATAAAATTAAAAAAACCATGTGTAAAAATAGTCGGGATCTAATGTCATAATAAAACGATATATATTTTCTGCAGGGTAAAGTGCCTGCGGTTTGCAGCATACTGTATACTGTATTTTATCTGGTTTCATATTATATGGGTACCAGTTAATTTAGTGCAATTTAACTTTTTTTTATATATCTACGGAAAAGAGAATCATTTACTTAAGAAATATGTACAAAATTTAAGAAATACGACACGAAATATTATTGAATACTGAACATCTATCCGTTTTTTGGGCAGACTCAGGTCATTTAATATATATACTAAAGAAATATAATTAAAAAATATTGACATTTATAAACAGTCATGAATTATAAGAGTATTCAAGGTGCATTTTGCATATAATAAAATAATCAAGTGACTAGCTTACAAATACTCTTTTTTTGACATTACTATATACTTGGATAAATAACTCCCTGTTTGTATTAACGCAATATTTTAAAGATTTTGTTTGTTCGTCAATATTGAGAATAGAATAATATGCATTAATTTTAGCTATTTCTTAATAAAATATAACATATTAAAAGCACTGTGATGGTTTGTCTTTAATTTCAGGTTTGAGTTATGAATCCTTTACCACATAACATAAACATAGGTGATCAAGCCCAATTTTTTCTCAGAGATAAACAGTAAGTAAAAACTTCAATATAATATTCTATATATTTAATATCTTGCAAATAATATTTTGAATAGAGCTTGGGAAAATGCCATCGCTGTGTACAATGGTGTAGATCCGCTGGAATTGTGGTATAATTATATTTGTTGGTATGATTACAATATTCATATTGACCCGGAAAACAAATTTCGAGAAACTTTAGAAAAATGTTTAGCACTTTTTGAACATATTGAATGCTATAAACAGGATATTCGTATAGTGAAGTTATGGGTGAAATATGTAAGATATACCTATATATTTTATATTTTGTGATTTATATTTAAAATATACAATTACTGTAATAGATTGATTTACAACCAAACCCTCTAAATCTTTATCAACTCTTGTATCAACGTGGAATAGGTACACAAAGTTCATGTTTTTACATTAGTTGGGCGCATTATTATGATTCAGCAAGTGCTTTTAAACAAGCTGAATCAGTATATAACTTGGGATTTCAGGTAAGTTAAATAAATTATTCAAAATTATACAAATTTTTTAAAACATAAAAAAGATTTAGACTATAATAGTCTTACATAGAATTTGTTAAATTTGTATATAGAAAAGTATTTCTTTATTTTAGGCAAAGGCAGAACCATTCACCGACCTACAAGATGCACATACCAAATTTAGATTGTCTGTTTCCCAAAGAATGCTTTATAACGACAGTTCATCGAAAAAAAGAAGTGCAAATAATTTAAATGAACAACGTCAACAAATTACAACATTAACACCACCACCTGTAAAGAAAACTAGAAATGAAATAAAAGATAATCAACCAGTGCATCAAGATAACTTAAATAATTCGTTAAACTCGAATCTAAATTCTACTTATGAAAATGAATATTCCTTTCCACCCAATTCTTGTGACTCCGATACTTCCAGATCGATTTCCGAACCATACACAAATTTAAAAAATAGTGCCTATGTAATAACATCATCCCTAAACTATATTTATAGCGAAAATCAAACAATACCATTAGACGAAACTGTCACTGCAGAAGAAAATATTTTAGGTGGTGTGAAAATAGGACCAAATTTCGCTCGATATTCTAGAAATAATTACGAGATGTGGAAACCATTATTATTTTTGGAAGAGCCATTTGATGAAAATAAACGATGCATGTATCAGAAACATTTAATTTATCCGGGTGATCAAAATGAATATAGTCCTGAGGAAATTCGTGCAAAAAAATGGATAAATAAACGAGAAGAAATGTTAAATAATTTAGAATATGAGAATGATGGCAAACAAGCAAATATACAACAAACAACTGAATTAGATTATAGATCAGAAAGTAAAGATTTTGGTTATATCGGTGATTTTGAAGAGCAAATTGAGGCTTCAACTATCCGTTTTAGTACGGATACTGATGGGGAAACTAAAAATAAGACAATAAAAATTAAATTTCGTAGAGATGTTAATCCAAATCCAACACAAAATTATGTTGTAAGTGTTGAAGATATAAATTTACAAAATTATGATGAACATCCAAAAGAATATAATGAGAAAACAGGTACGTAAGATATATTTTCATAAATAATAAAAATATGTTTATAAAAACTACATTGCATAACAATATTTGCTAAGCAATAATTCAATTTTTTTTTCAATAGGTAAATCATGTAAAAATAATTACCCAACTGCCAAACAAAAGGGTAAAAAAATTAAAAAACTAAAAATTATAAATAATTATGATGATCCAAAGTATACTAAAGAAGATTTAAAAATCTCATCCGATTATAAGAATCAATCGTTTAAAAATAAAGAATCAAACAAAACATTGACGAAAAATGAATTTGAAGATGCAAGTTTGTTACTATCTTTTGCTAATGTGAACTCTAATGATGGCCTAAATTTTACTACAGTTAATGAAAAAAAACAAAAACATAATGAGTCGTTTTCATTCAATGATGAAACAAATGCAGAATTTAATTCTACATTTGATAATTCCAGTTATTTAACACCATTACATAAATCAGCACAGTCTTGTTCAACTCCTCAAAGTTTCAAAAAATATACCAGCAATACATGTGTACAAAATGATGATTCTTCATTATGTGCCTATGAGCAAAATAGTTTTTTTGCTTCGGAACATGATGAAGATTTAAAGAAAAAACGATTAGATTTGGCATTAAATACAATTGAAACTCATTTAAATAAACCAATAATTGATCCATTTAGTAGTGAGCTTTGTAAAGCTTTTTTGACAAAGTTAGATGTGCCATCACGCGATATTGATGCTACATATAATGTAGTTAATAATCCTATTCAAAAATTAAGTAATACAAAAACCATAAATTTGGCTGATATTAATTACAATATAGAAAAAGAAGTAGGAAAAGGATCATATGGTTCGGTATATAAAGCTATTAATACAAATTCTGGAAATGTTGTAGCACTGAAATTTCAAAGACCAGCAAATACTTGGGAATTATATATATGTTTAGAAGTTAGAAAAAGAATAAAAGACTCATATATTGTAATTATATATAAAATCATACAAAATTGAATATACAAATTTTGATTTTAAATTTACAGTTCGCAGGTTTTATGGATATATCATCAGCAACTATAGCTCCAAATGCAAGTATTTTTGTAACCGAATTTTCTGCGTTTGGTTCTTTATTGGACGTAAATAATAAATTACGACAAGCTACAAAAAAAGTAAATTTGTAAATTAATTTTTTTAATTTTTTTTTACATTATTTTATTTTAAGGTGATGCACGAAAGTCTTGTAATTCATTTCAGTGTCCAAATACTTAGTATAATTCATCATTTGCATTCCTGTAAAATAATACATGCTGATATTAAGCCCGATAATTTTCTACTAATGAAAATGTGAGAGAAACGATATAATTATTTTCATTTTTATTTATTTATTTTTAATTTTTTTGTTTTAGACCCAATGTGGACTCCCATATTCCATCTCTGCGTTTGATAGACTTTGGTTGCGCGATAGATATGACGCTATTCCCAGAAAATACACAATTTAAAAAGGTAACTAATTATTTTTAGTTATTTTTATGAAATTTAAATTTAATAAATTCTTATGTTGTAGGTTATTCAAACTGACGGATTTACATGTATAGAAATGCAGGAAGGACGCCCATGGTCATATCAAACAGATTTATTTTGTGTAGCTGGAACTGTCCACGTAATGTTGTTTGGAGAATATATGCAGATTGTAAAAAAATTTGATATATGGGATATAAAGCAAAAACTGCCAAGGTAGAAAGATCTATATTATAGTTTATATGAATTAGATTAATATTTTTTTAAAAAAATTATTAGATACCTCAAAAAACATGTATGGACCGAATTTTTTTCTAAAATGTTGAATATTATTGACATTAATAATTTACCAAATCTCAACCAAATAAAACATGTACTAGATGAGGAGTGTATTAAAATGGAATCCGAATTGCAAACTAATATACGAACTTTATCAAATATATTACATCGTCGTTAAAAATACGGTTTCCAATTATTTTGATTTTTTTTAAGACATATATAATTTAGAAAAGATTTTCAGTCACATTTGATTAAAATTACTTTTTACATATTAACACAAAATTGTATTAGGAAGAATGTACAGCTGCGTACATTAGAAGCAGGAAAACGATCAAAGGAGAATTTCATAATTTTATTACTAATTTCGGAGACAATCCTTCAAATAAGTTTGAAAGAATATTTTAGTTAATATAATGGTGCAGGTTTCCTAGATTAGATTCCAATGCTCCTGCATAAATTCATATTTTTGAATTTACAAATGAATTGTAATAAAAATTAATAAATTTATGGAAATAAAACCAAAAGATTGAGAATTTTTATTTCTGAATTGGGAAGAGGAGAAACCAAGTAATGATTTAGGAGGAGTGATATTTTGATTATTGCTGTTTAATCGGTTTATATCTCATCATATGGATAGGTATATCCCATATAAAAGCTTATTCATTGCTGACTACTTTCTGGAGAATAATAATAAAACATTTTACTACTTAACGAAATAAATATTTAAAAATATTTTGCCCGCTTACATACTTGCCCCATTCAGCACTGAACGGTTAATTTTTTCTTTTATTTAGCAGGAATATTTTATGCTAGATAGAGCAGCATTTTTTTTTGACGGGAATATTGAATAAAGTGGGTGTTTTAAGGGATATTTAGTGAAAAATTCTACTTGACGGCTGCTCTGTCTAGTGCAGATCTTTGCAGCGCTAGATGCGCTAGACTCGGCAATTGTGTTTCAGCTTTATGTATGAGGCGATGCGATAATAAATATTTTGTTTGGAGGAAAGGTGGTTTTTTTAGTACTAGAATGTTTTTTAAAGAAAAATACTAAGATGGCAGAACTGGTTAATATTTATTTATATTTTGTGCGTGCGTGCAGACATAGAGAAATACGGAAAATTAATTTTATAAATTTAATATGTTGTGTAGTTAGTTTATTGTTTATGTTTAATAATGATTATATTCTTTTCAATTTTTATTTAGCAAGATTATAATTATTTTTTCATGTATATCCAAATGTATAATAAATAAGCATGAATAGTTCGGAGAATAATGAAAGTTACCAAACACGGCGAAAAGTGAATCCTGTAAAAGAAAATGAAAAAAAAATCCGAAAGGATTCAATTAAAAAGGTTAATAGGTATATCTATTATGGTAAACAATTACGTTAATAAAAAAGATATGTTTGTTGTAGGTTTCTATTATACTAAAAAAATGTGAATCTTTACGGACTCCTGAGGAGAAAATATTACTCGAGTCTTTCTCTGATGTAACCAAGCAGATTAAAAAGCGTAGAGAACGCATTCAACTGTATAAAGATCGTATTATTGAAAAAGAAGATTCCAATGAGGTTATAAGAAAGAAATCAGAAAAATTAGCTGAAATAATATCAAAAGCAAAACATTTAGTTTGTTTTACTGGTGCCGGAATTAGTACATCTGCAAAAATACCTGATTATCGTGGTAGTAATGGTATATGGACATTACTACAGCAAGGAAAAGAAATTGAAAAACATGATCTTTCATTGGCAGATCCCACCTATACTCATATGGCACTTTATGAATTGCATAGAAGGAGTATTCTACGTTATGTAGTTTCACAAAATTGTGATGGTTTACATTTACGTGCCGGTCTTCCTAGAAAATCGTTATCGGAAGTTCACGGAAATATGTATATTGAAGTATGTAAATATTGTAAACCAAATTTGGAATATTGGAGACTGTTTGACACTACAGAATTTACAGCTCGTTTTAATCATAAAACAAAACGTAGATGTTATGTTTGTCACAAACCATTAATAGATAGTATTGTACATTTTGGAGAACGTGGAACTTTAAAATGGCCATTGAATTGGGATGGTGCGTGCAAACATTCTGAAAAGGCTGATGTAATTTTATGTTTAGGATCTAGTTTAAAAGTTTTAAAAAAATATGCTTGGCTTTGGCAAATGGACCGACCAAAAAGTAAAAGAGCTAAAATTTGTATTATAAATTTGCAATGGACGTCGAAAGATAAAATTGCTACTCTAAAAATAAATGGAAAATGTGATGAAATTATGAAATTAATTATGCAACATATGAATATAGATACTCCCATATATTCCAGATTGAATGATCCAATTTTTTCACATGCAAGTAATTTATGTTATGAAGAATTACATACAGTTTCTCAACCAATGCTAAAAATTGAAAATTATATGTTATCTGCCGCAAATGTATTAAAAAAAGAGATTAATAATGGTCAAATAAATAAGAGACCGGGAATTAAAAATCCCATTAACAGGCAATCATTTGTCAAAACTAATTTAAATTCCAAACATATATTGGAAAGTGATTTAAATTCCGTTGAAGATAGTGAGACTGATGATAATTCAAGTAGTATAAATAAGATTGATATAAAATTAAATGGAGAAATATTTAATAAAAGTATTCATCATATTAAAAAAGAAATTGAATGTTCTAATTCATTAGAAAATGTAGGCACTAGTAATTCATGTAATTTAAATTCTTCACATAATGATATTTTAATTGATAAAAAAAATTATGCAATTGATTCAAAAGTTGACTCAAGTATGCAACAAAAAATATTGGAAATGAATTATTACAACAATAATTATGATAAGAAAGAAAATTTATCAAATTTAATGGATCCTTGTAATATATACTTGGGCTACATTAGACAAAATTTTTCAAATTTAATTCCGAAACCCTCTGTACTGAAAGATACACAAATTATACTAAATGCTAATAACACATCAATTGATAATGGTAAATTTGATATAGAAACTCAAGCACCAAAATGTTTTATGAAAGTCTATGATTTTAATACAAATATAGAAAAGCTTCCAAATTGGTATGAAGTTAGTTATGCATATTCGGGTTTGCATAGTATAATTAAGCCACCACCACCAGAAATAAATTTGTGGAGTTCCAATATTGTTCCAGTTTATAAAATGAAAAAAGAAGATGCTGATTGTCAATTTTGTTTCAGTAATTATGCAGAAATGTCTTGTCAATTTTATCAAAATATTTCTTCTGAATTTCTTGGTATAAAATCACGTAGTGGAAAAATCATTGTTTGTGAATGTTGTGATTATTCTGATGGTGATGATATTGTTAATAAAACTAAATCCAATTGGAATGAAGCATTTTCAGATGAAATGACTGGTAAACAAGCCAACTTGGATATATGTCTTTTAAATCAACCTGTTAAGGAGATTCAAGCGGGATGGTTTGGTAAAGGTTATAGAAAAACACAAAGAAAGAAAAAACGATGAATTAGTTTATACGTAATTCAAATCAGTATTTTTTTTTTTAAATTTTAAGTTTTATATCTTAACTAAAAACTGTGTGCGATTTGTAATGAATGGAAATATATTGAAATATTTTCAATTTTTCGAATATTGTATTATTTATTTTTCACTTTTTGATATGATTTTTAATTTGCGTCATTTTTTTTTTGGATTATAATAGATAAACTAATGAAATTTAACATAAAAAAAAACATATAGCTAAAACCAGTTAATAAATTCTTTTCTTTTATTTAAACAAATTATAACAGCAAAATTTTTTTTTTAAATTTTATTACGATAAATTTGTTATACTAATTGTTCCTGACTACTAGCAGATAATTCCATTAGACGCCATGCAGCCTTTGAATTTAATTCATTTGGATCTCTACAAAGCACCCATACATAATTTACTCTCATAACTTTTTCTGGATCACCTTCAACCACTTTATTCATTTTATCTCGAACACACATTATCTGTTGAGTTTGAAAAGTAATAATTAGAACTGGCCCTTGTTCCATTACCTTACCCATAACTAAATCAATATTTTCAATATCGAGAATTTTTGAATCTAAAAAATAGCCGGCTTTAATTGCTTGACTAATTGGTGTAGAAATAATATTGTAAGTGCTTTCAAAACACCAGTCTTTTAAAATTTCTAAGTTTCCTCCTATCATCGCCTCTAAAATATTAGGTATAATATCAACTTCACAATCTCTTAAAAATTGTTTTTGATCAAAACTTGGATCTATTTTACATAATTCAGTTAAAGTTTCTGATAATTCTGTTTTTGAAAATAAATTTCCCATTACATAAGAAACTTTATCTGTAAGTAAACGTGAAGCACGTATAACTGGATTTTCGGATTCCTCATATCGAATTTTCCAATCTAAAACTTTATTTACATATGCATTGTTATTTTTAAATTCTTCCCAAGATTGATAAAATTTAGAATCTTTATGCAGTTCAACACCAGTTGCATCCATATTAGGTGAAACTGTTCTGTTATCTAAATTATCAGCAACTTCATTTCGTTTCCTTAGTTTTTCTGGACTTCGATATACAGCACCGCTTATACTTTGATTATCAATTTCTTTTTTAATAATTTCCGATGTTTTTGATATTGTTTGGAAAGCTTCACTTTTACCTAATTGTTGTCCTCTTTCAGATATCGCTTCTGAAACATTTCTAGCTGATTTGGAAATTTCTTCGCCTACTTGACTTGCCTTTTTAACAATTTCAGTTTTACTAGCTTCATCCAAAACATCTTGCACTTTCTCTTTAATTGAACCCATTTTTTCTTTTAAAATATCAGAACTTTTTTGTGCTTCAGATTCAACAGCATGGAATTTCATTCTAGCTGATTTTAATGCATCTGATTGTTCTAATTTCTGTGCTTCTTCCCTAAATTTTTGTATATTTTCTTTCATCTCATTATTTTTAGCCATTTCCTGTTTAATGTTATCGAAAAATTGAGAAAAAAATCCGGATTTCTTTGATGAATACCATCTCTGATGTGTAATAAATTTTTTGGAATCAAAACGAATAGCATGATGCAAATATGTTATATTATGTGAAAGCCGATACTAAAAAAAAATATATTTATATAATAATGTAAATGTCATAAATTGATTAATATACCATTTTAAAATAATTTTTAAACTGAACTTATAATTAAATTTTATTTCTGCATAACGAAATATAGATTTTAATGTAAAAAGGATAATTAATTCATCTATCAATCATTGATTATTATGATTAAAATTAATTTATTGTTCGTCTCAGCATGTCGGAGTTTTTATATACAGCAAATTTAAAATGTCAAATTCATTTCACATGGTGTTTATTTACTGACCTGTCGTTCTGACATTTTTTTATAGTAGATTAATTTTATGTCCTGACAGTCCGAATTTTCTACATTTTTGTTTCACAACAATACTTTTTATTACAGTAATTCGAAAACCGTTATAATTTTTATTGACAGCGGAATAATACATTTTTAGATAGATATAAATAGTGGTTTAAATAAAAGGACAATAAAATAAAAAACAATTTTAACTTTAAATTTCAAATTTTAATTATACTGAAATGGAAAATAATGTAAGTGTAAAATAATTTAAAACGCTAAACGCTCCTTTGAAAAATGAAATAACTTTTTTACTTTTTACTATATAAATTATTCGATTTAATTTTTACTTATCCGCTCCGCATATACCAAGATTTTATAAACTAAGTGAAACCAATTTCTTAATCTGTAGCTGATCTGGGATAACTGATTGTTATGTGCACGTACAACATCTGTATAAAAAAATCTGTATAAAGGTAATATATAGATAATTCTGCCACTTTAAGGTTTCAAAGGATGTATCGTGCTAACATTTTCAACAGATACTTATAATTTTAATTATAGTTGATAAATAGTTAACTACATAATACTAATAATGCAATTATTATAGTGTACAAATTCAGAAATTTGAAATATTGTAAATATTAATATTTTAATAACCACTTTGTAAAGTGTCTAATTTGTCTTGTTCTAGCATGTAAATGTGTTAGCAGCAGATAAAGATGAAAATGAAATAGTGGAATCACTTAAAAGATTTGGAGTTACAAGTGCTTACAAAATTGGTAAGTTCATTTAAATATTCTATAAAATTGAAAATAAAATATCGTAATATGTTAGGTATTATTTTGCATTACATATTGTTATTTTAACATGCATTTTCAATCAGTACTTAAAGTGACCCTAAATTTATTAATTTTCTTAGAAACTGAAGGACAGATATCGTTACAGGATATTATGCAAGATTTTGAATTGAATGAATTGGTTTTCAAAGAAGTTGAAAAGAAGAAACCTAATGTAGTACGACGATCATATCTAAAGAAAAATTTTAATAATTTTTTGTTTTTTGAAAATATCAACATGAAGAATTCTTTCAAAAAAATATATAAAAATGGAAAATATGTACGGGTGGACATCTGCATTTACGACATATATATTTATTTCAAACTTCATATTTTATATTTTATTTTTTTAGTCCACTTCTTATGAGTCGTGTGTATTTTGTTTAAATAATAATGAACCGGAAGCCGTATATAGAAGTCATTCAGTACGTGATTGTTTAGGCAAAGTTTTATGTCCAAAATTAAGAACATATGTTTGTCCGATATGTGGTGCTTCTGGTGATACTGCTCACACTGTTAAATATTGTCCACATAAACCTATAATCACTATGGAAGATACAATAAAATATGAATATACTCGTGTAACGCGTACAGCTTTTGTTAAGCAAGAAGTTAAATATTGATATCGTTTCGAATTTTTAATTCTTAATTATAATGTATGTAAAATTATGTAGATCATAATTATTGCTTTTTAAAATGATTAATTATTTGTATTATTAATGTCATAGTTCATTAATCAAAAAATTATCGTGAGTCAAAAAGACTATTTTCTGTTGTAATAGTTTCTTAAAATGAAACTATCGTAATATTTTTAAATTTTAAACGACAATATTATAATGAATTAAGTGTTTAATTTCCGCAATTGAAAGTAACACAATCTCTTAATTTGATGTAAAATCAAAATCAAAATAATACATGTTATAATATATTTTTTTAATATTAGAAACTTATATAACTTTTTTTATATTATGTGTATAATTTTATATATTTAATAAATTTAATTACACGTTCATTATGTTTAATAAATGAAATGTCTATTTTTATGTTTTCTGAAACTTATCTATATTGTTTTTAATTTTTATAAAAATATGTTTAAAAAAATATGAGGTAATGTTCTATTTTAGAATATACTAGTTTATTTATATTTTAGAATATACTATTTTAATTAATTTTATTATTGAAATTCGAATTTTTGCGTAATTTTTGTCATTCAAAGTAATATTTTTAAACGCAACCGAAAACCGTTTTGCTTACATATCGGAATAGAAATTCTGTAACTTTTGTTCTTAGGGTATAAATTCAACTACGCTGTCACTGTCACTGCCAGTGTTGCTGTCAAGTAACAACAAAAATGTTTATTGTGAATTGATGTGATGTGTTGATAATTTAATTCTATAAAAAAAATAGTTTAGTCGATATTATTGCATTGCAATTGCAAAAATAATTACAATATTTTACAAATTTGAAGTAAACTTACTTTTTAAACATATTTTTTTATTTATACTACATATATTTACAAAGTAAAATAAAAATTGAAGAAAATTTATTGCAAGAAAATATAAGAAAAAATGTCACGACACAGAATTGTCAGAACGATGGATTATAATGACGGTATATAATTTTATTTTTTTAATACCATATATTCTATTAAAAATATTATACACCAATAATGATAAAATACTGTTAAAGATTAAATCTATTTTTATATAAAATTATAAGATTAACGAATATTATTATTGATAATGAAATTTATTTCATAAGAAATGCATGTACGTTATCAAAATAATTTTACATTACAAAAATGGATATTATTATTTTATATTATTTATATAAAAAACTTGTAAAGAAAACAAAGGTAAACAACACTAAGTTGAAACAATTATATCTGCAATTATTGTAAAATGCTACGTTAAATCTAAAAATTTAGATTTGTTCAATATCTGATGAAGTCTAGACAAATTAATGTTGTTATCGTAATTAAACGTTGTTCTTTAATATTTTATAACATAACATTAGAACATAATTTTTGAGTTGATTTACTGAAGGCTTGCTACAAGTAAAATTCAGAAGTTAATAATTTTTTAATATGTACCTAATATATAATAATTTAATTTATTTCAAATTATTAAACCTATCCCATATTTGTAGAATACGATGGTTATGAAGATGTTTATGGTCATTCTGTGGATGATGAGAATACCTTATCACCAACAGACGCGTCACAATGGATATATGATCGAGCTAGAGGACAGCAAAGCATTTCTGCTTTTATGAAGAACAATAGAAATATTCAGGAAGAGGATGAAGAAGGAGAAGACTTGACTGGAAATAATGAAAAAGTTCGACGCGATTCTGACAACTTTCGTTTACCAGTTTTAGATGAAATAGAGAAAGTGAAATTAACATCTTGTATTGATGAAGTTAGAAGTGTTGTTGGTGATGCGATTTCCGAACAAAAAATCGTTGAACAAGCAATTAAATATAATTATGATTATGCTAAAACATTGGACGCTATTTTGAATGAAGATGACATTAAAAAGGACAAAAATGCTGAAAAAGGTGAATAATTTATAATTTCTTAAAAATAATATTTATTTTTTTTTTTTTTCTTATTTTTCGGGGTTCCTAACATATTTGGAATAATAAATTATTATTTTATTTCTAAGGTAAGATTTGAAAACTCATAATAATTTAATTCAATTAAAAATTAATGAAGACAATATAATAAAATCAAATAAATTAAATGATTTGATTAAACAAAAATTGTCAGTAGTATCTGTTGATCATTCTACAAAAAAATCAGCATTTATACTACCAAAATTACGTGGTCCAAGTGATAAATTAAAATTACCACTACCAAAATTCCAATCTAACATAAACTCCAAAGCAAATATCAATTTAAACGATAATATAAAAGAAATTAATAAATCAATTAAAGATTTAAAATTATCACCAATTAATAATATTGATGGTACAAATTTAATTGATTTAACAAAAGCATTGTGTAAAGAAAATAGTAAAACAGACATATCTAATAATAATAGGGAAGAGGAGATATTCCACATACCATATATAGGATGTGATATATCAGTTAATATGGAAAATATAAATCTACTTCAAACAAATATTAAAAACTCAGACTATTACAAATTTTCTAATTCAAAATCAAATTTGGGAAGAATCATGAAATTAAAATATTATTACCCAAAAAATAATTATATAAAACATGTATTTAAAGTAAAATCTAAATTGAAAAGATTTGATTTTCTATCAAAATCACCAGATGATATTATTTTGAGACATATAAATAGACGAGTATAACTTTTATTTTTCTTCAATAAAAAAAGAAATGAAATGTAAACATTTTCAAAAAAAAATAAATTATCTTTTTTTTTAACAAAATAAATTCTTTTTTACAAATATACTTTAATTTCCTAACCAATTTTTCCTTTTGCATTTAATGTTAATGTTAAATAGCAACATAAATAGTTCCCTAAAATGTAAAATCTAATAGATTAAGTAAAACAAAGTATATATGTACATATGTATATATATTTTTTACTCTTGTTAATGTTATGTCAGTTATTTATATATATTCATCCTACATGCTTGTGATATATCGAATTACACATCAATCGGTATTTAAAAAGTATCTCATTGTGGCTATCTTTTATTAAAAGTTATAGTTTTTTAAGTATACGAAACATTTAAAAAAAGATTGAAATAATAATGGATTGAAAATCCAATTAAATTAAGTGTTATTGAATTGGGTGAAGAAATTATTTTTAATTTTATTAATGTATATTTAGGAAACCTAGATATTCTACCCAGGCCATCTGAAAAATTTATAAATAAAAATATTTGCCCTGCTTTGGTTACAACTGTAATAGCAGGATCTGGATTAGATGGAAATATTAAAAAAGGTTTTCAGCCTGGCGAAGAAATATCACAAAAAAAAATTACAGAAAATATCCAAGTGGATGATACAATAAAATCAATTCCCAAAATATCAAAAGAAAATTTACAGAAAATTGCCCAAGAACTTTACGAGAAAGAACGTGGTAGCGAAAAAGAGCATCTTCATATGGTCGTAATTGGTCATGTTGATGCTGGAAAAAGTACTCTAATGGGACATTTGCTTTATGACACAGGTAATGTTTCACAACGTGTAATGAATAAACATGAGCATGAGAGCAAAAAAATAGGAAAACAAAGTTTTGTCTATGCTTGGGTTCTTGATGAAACTGGCGAAGAAAGAGCTAGGGGTATAACAATGGATGTAGGAAGCTCTAGAATAGAAACTGAGACGAAAACTGTAAGTAATACTATTTTTTAATCTTAACATTTTAATATTGTATTATATTTTATTTTTGGTAATAGGTAACCTTATTAGATGCTCCAGGTCATAAAGATTTTATACCCAACATGATATCTGGAGCTTCTCAAGCTGATGTAGCGTTACTTGTTGTAGACGCAACTAGAGGAGAATTTGAAACAGGATTTGAACAAGGAGGTCAAACCAGAGAGCATGCATTATTAGTGAGGTAAATAGACTTGATTATTAATTTTTCAATTTTAGTCTAATCATTATTTTAATCAAGATCTTTAGGTGTTAGTCAAATTGGAGTTGTAGTTAATAAATTGGATACTGTAGATTGGTCGCAAGAAAGATTTAATGAAATAGTGGGAAAATTGAAATCGTTTTTAAAACAAGCTGGTTTTAAAGAATCTGAAGTGTTTTTTATACCATGTTCTGGACTAACAGGTGAAAATTTAGTTAAAGCATCAAAAGAACCACGGCTATCTAGTTGGTATAAGGGACCAACACTTTTCAATCTTATAGATACTTTTAAAGTTCCAAAACGATCAATAGAAAAACCATTGAGAATATCAATTTCAGATATTTTTAAGGGTACTGGTTCCAATTTTTGTGTTTCGGGACGAGTGGAAACAGGAATCTTATGTATAAACGATAAAGTTTTAATATGTCCAATAAAAGAACAAGCTACAGTTAAAGCAATTTGTATTGATGACTTCCCTAAAAATACAGCTTTCGCAGGCGATCAGATTTCTATAACACTTTCTGGATTAGATATTACTAACGTATTGATTGGTCAAATAATTTGTGATATATTAAAACCTATTCCAATTACCACACGTATACAAGCTAGAATGTTGATATTTAATGTGAAAACTCCAATTACAATTGGCTTTCCAGTACTTTTACATCATCAGTCATTAATAGAACCAGCCAGCATAAGTAAACTAATTGCACTTTTACATAAGAGTACTGGTGAAGTGATTAAGAAAAAACCACGATTATTAGGAAATAATTCGTGTGGTCTTATTGAAATAGAAACAACAAAACCGATATGCGTAGAAAATTTCTCAGATATTAAGGAACTTGGCCGGATAATGCTCAGACTTAGTGGTGTAACTATTGCTGCAGGAATGATTACAAAAATTTATTAGATTTATTAATATTGTTTTGTTAATTTATATGTTTTTATTATAAATTCCAGATAAATAAAATATGAAATGAGTTGAAAAGAATTTTTTGAAATAATTCCGATGCTTTTTAAAATCTTATATTAATTATATTTTTTAATCAGTTATTTTTCATCATGATATTTTAGTACAGAGTGCAATAATATTAATAATGTTATATTAATAGAGTGCAATAAATATTTAGGTCCAATTACAAGGTTTCCATAAAAGACAATTAATGTTTTTAAATCTCTGGTTCGGAGATTGTGTTTTATAATAATCTGGTTGATATTCAGTGTCCATAAATCTAGACAGTAACGGTCTATAATTTGTTCCAATTGTAGTGATAAGTTCACCAATTCCACACTGAATTGTAGTTATGAGCTCAATCTAAAATATAAAGGAATTAGAAAAAAGATATGTTATTAGAAAAATCAAAAATTATAAAATTAAACATTTAATATAGGTAAAAATATTAGTCAAATTCAAATTTAATTCTGATTAAAAAAATATGAATTTATACATGCGAAGTACTATACCTGTTGTTCATATGGTCGGAAAACTGTTATTGGTCTTAATGTATCAACATCAGCAACAATAAGACAACCCCAAACTGTTCCAATATAAATTTGTTCACCAGATACTCCCATGGCTGAAATCTGGGGGACGAGAGAAATATTTTTTTTTATATATTTACAACCAATATATTACTTATAGTTACTTGACTCTTAGCTGGTTTTAAATGTTCTTCAATAGATATACTTTTAAGACTTTCTGAACATGGTAGAAGTTTAGAACAGTCCAGTTTATTTGCAACGGTCTTTGTATCAATTGGCCATTGGTATACTATAAAACCCGGATTAAGGCAAGAAAATACAAATTTTTCACTTGAAGTTAATTGTAAAACATCTTCATTTTTCAAACATATTTCAATATTATTATGATGAATATAATTATAATTAGATACACCAAATGCATTAAAATAAAATATACTAATTTTTCCGTAATTTTCACCGCACCACAATTCACAGCCACTATCAAAATAATAATATTTTTGTTAGCAAATATAAAATTATTGATTTAGTAATATAATTTCTTACTTTTTATTTATGACACCACATGCACTATGTAATACTGGACCACATGATATTTCTGTAAGAACAAAAGATCCTTCAGCAAAAGTGCAATTTGAAGGCACATTTGTTGAATCAATTAAAAATATTCGACCATTTTCTAGTCCTACCGATACTCGTTCAATATTTTTAAAATATATTATTGATTTTACTTGACTTTTTATAACAGGATCAAGAATATAGGAAAAAATTTGTGTATAATTATTTGCGCTGTAAATATAATATTCGAATTTAAAAATATATTTTAAATAGAATTTATATTATTATTCTTAGTTTATTTTATTATACCTATAAACTCTTATATTTCCAGTAGAATCTCCAGTCCATATAGATTCTTCAATTATACAGGAACAACAAAAGTTTACTTTACTCTCTTCAATAGGATATATTTTTTTAGTGGTGGTATCATTCTCAATTAAATTTTGGCAATCGATACTGCGATAATGAAAGAAATTTGCACTTTTAGATACACTTAATATATCAATTCTATTATTGAAGCATGGAAGCCACAGTTCTAATCTTGTGAAATCATCTAAAATAATATTATTTCAATTATATTTTATAAAATATATTATTACATTTCGTAATGTTTTACCTTCGCTTCGATCTATTTCATAAAATATTCCGCATTGAACTAATTCACTGTGTGATAATCCAATAACATCAACTAAGTTAATATATTCGGGAGCACTTAAAATTGAAACGATTTGGCTTGCAGATGGTCTTTTCTGAAAATTAAGTGATTTTTTTAATATAGTAATATTGTTAATAATTGGCTATATAATATTTACTTTTGGTAGCTCATTCCAACACAATGTCATTAAATCCAAACAATATGTTGGTAAATGTGTTTCTCGAGTAGTTAATGCAGGCCTATTTCCTTCAAGTATACATTCCTTGATTGATTCTTGTCCTTCGAATGGTTGTCTTAATGTTATGCATTCATATAAAAACATTCCAAACGAAAAACAATCAACCTGCATTATTTAATAAATACATATTATACCAAATCTAAATCTTAAAATGCGTATATATATTTTTTATTATATTTTCACCTTTTCTGTATATTCCTCTTCTCCATTATATCTTATTATTTCTGGTGCCATAAATCCTTCAGTACCTCCAAATCCTTTTGCTCCACTAGGAGTTGTCATTCTACTTATGCCATAATCAGCAATTTTCATAAGGATTTTATTTTTCGGTGAATCTTCACTAATTATTAAAAATATAATTTTATTATAAATTATATTATAAAATCAGATAATAATTAATATGACATTAAATAATACTTACGTATGTGGTGCTGGGAAATCCCATATTAATACATTTTCTGATTTTAAATCACGATATATAATTCTTCTTCGATGAAGATATTCTATTGCTTTAGCAATTTGTAAAGACATTGTTTGGAATGAATTTGCACCAATTCGGGCTCCACTTCTACGATATTGACGTAGCATAGAATCTAATCCACCCTTTTCAATAATATTAAAAATAGTATTAAATATTAGTTAAATTTTCCAATCGATTTATTTTATTTACCAAAGGAGCAAGTTCTAAAACTAAAGCTAATGGTTTAATACAAATTCCTAAAAATGCTACTACATTTGGATGTTTCAATGTTGAGAGTACAGCAACTTCTTGTCTTGCTGTACAATATGCTTTGCAGGAATGTTGAAGAGGATCACGATTCCACTTGCTAACACTTACTTTGTATGCCATTAACGCGCTCTAAAATATTAAAAAATTATAAAAATAAATTTAGATAAAATAACTTAAATAAAGCATACACTTTTTGCTCTAGGTCCTGGCGGTATAGGTTGGAGCATTTTAACTGCTACAGCTTTGAAAGGCTGTAATTCATTTATTTTACAAGTAGCTTTAAATACAAATCCGAAAGCCCCTCTACCTAGTAAAGGTCCTTTAACAATATTTTCCGATTTAATTATATAATCTTTTTGTATATCAGCAAATACCTTCAATGGAATAAAAAAATAGTAAATAAAATATGATTTAAATAAAACTATACACAAAAAATACCACATCAGGAGCAATTCTTAATAAGTTCATTTCTAAATGCAGAGGACATGATATTGGTGTTTCATTATAAATTGATAAAATACATTCTTCAATCATCCAAGAATAACAAATTTTAAGTGAATTCGTTGCGGAATATACTGGATTTCCGTCTATTGATGTATTTCTAGATGATTCAGTTGAATCAGGGCCTACCCCTGAATCAGCATCCGAAAATTGTAACGAATCCTTATAATAATATGATAAATATTTAAATTGATATACATATAGGTAAGGTATATTTGATATGATTTGTGTAAAATTACCTCCGAAATCCGATTTTTCATCAAATTTAAATTAGCAGAAAAAGCATTTAATTTGCTCACATATTCTTGTTCAACAGTTTTATATCCTTCTAAATATTTATTAAATGTGTGTTCTGATGACGAGGGTGGTGAAGTAGGTAATGATGGAGCTATCATTTTCTCAAAACATTTTGGACATAAAACTAACCGTGTAATTAAGAGCTTCCCAGCCGATGTATGTACAAAACGAGTTCCTAATGCTGGATACCAATCTTCTAATAGCAAATCAACATGATCAACAATTAAAGCAAGTAGTTTTGATACAATTGATAGTTTAATTTCAATAGTTCCAACTTTATCTTTATTTTGATAAATTGTAAAATGTTCCATTGAAAAAACCATTTCTAATATACTCGATGTACTAACATTAACATCTATCCATACACCATCCAATTTTACTTTAAATATATTTTCGGATTTTCTGTAAACCGATTGTACTAAAAATGGAATTTGACTAACTTTAAATAATAATATATTTCCAATATATAGGGCTATGCCAGATTGCCATAAATTCCATTGAATATCATTTTCAATATATTTATTCAAATTTATATTCTAAAAATTGTAAATTTATAATAGATAAATTAGATATTAAGGTAAGAAAAACTTACTTCAGATTCATTATTTATATTAAATATATTTTGGGCTGCATCTAAAATTTGATCATCTGATAATATTCTTATCAATAATCTTGACCAAAATCCTGATGGAAAATACGTCATTATTAATAGTCTTCGAAATGAGCTTGGTTTACAATTCAACATAGGTTCATATATAATATTAGTTTCATTTTTATCACCAGATATAGAAGGAAGTTGTACACTGCTGCTTAAAATTGGTTTTGCCTTGTGTGATATCTGGAAATTATCAGTTTTGCTTTTAAAAATAATGAACTATATAATTTAATACTTTGAATTTTGTTCCTGTAAAAAAATCTTCAACATCTGAGAGCAAAGATGGTATAAGGAGAGTTCTTGCGTCCCAAGTCAATGCAACTTCAAATTTATTCAGTAAACTTATCAAGTAACTAAGGCGGGGGAATTATGTTAGTAATGAGATAAAAAAATCCAATATTAGAAACAAAACACACAATGAAATTATAATTAATTCTATTATACGTACTTTTTGGTATTACTATGCTTAGAGTTTGTGTTTTTAAATAATAAATCCAAATCATCTAATTTCATTGTACCACCTTTAACAAAAGGATTTATTTCTCTCACAGTTATCACATGAGCTAACATATCACATAACCATTGCGGATCTAAAAAATAGTAATTATGTAATGTTGAATCATCATAATGAAGTAGAACGCCATTATCATGAAGAAACATTGTAGCCTGATTTAATTCAGATGAATCACTGAAAAGTATAATTCTCTAGTCAAATGTTTTTTAAACAAAACTTTATTATTAGTTTACCGAAAACTCTTGTGACCGTTTAATTTCATTTCTTTAGTAACTAATTTTCTGTAATTATCACCATCTAAAACTGGATCCATTCCTGCTGTTCTCAGTTTACATAAAATAGTGTTTATAGTATCTTCTAATGCTATATAACTAGCTGGAATTTTTTGTAACAGTAGAGGCTGTTTGGAGCCTGGAGATCTGAGCATAAATGCAGTATCATATATTATATTGGAAAGAAGTTTAATATTGTGTAAAGTCCTGCAAAAATTAAATATTAGAAGAAAAGAAACTTGATTCAAAATAGTTGATTTCATTACCTACAACTTATTTCTATTGAATCTATAACATGTGGTAAACCGATTTTTTCAGCATCTGGCACAGCAATAAATCTTTCTCTAATAATTTGTTGTAACTCTTCAGCTTTAGTTGATGAAAACGAATCTCCGACAGCATCGAAATGTGTTCCAACAATAATAACAGACGAATTAGGTGCTCGGGCCTAATAATTGCAAAAAAAATAATTTAGTGAAAAAAATGTTGCTTTTTTTAATTATTTATTAATAATTGATTTACTTGAATATTTCTTAGCCATTGTAAGACTTCAGTTAAACCTTTTTGTCCATCTGCTATTCTCCATAAAACCAAATATAAGCTTCTTTTTGATAAAAAATATTGATGTGTTGCATAGTATCTACAATATTTTTAATTTAATAGATAAGATTCATTTTTTTTAATTAAAAATATATTTTTACATACTCTTTTTGTCCTCCAAAGTCCCAAGTTCGAAATATAACTGGTCCATAAGAACTATTCTTTGGTTTTTTATCACAAATCCATGTACCAATATCTACACCCACCGTACTAATATTTATTCCTTTTTTAGTTTTTGAAAAATTATTTTTATGACCAACACGTTTCGCCCAATGTTCATTCGAATGTTTTCCTTTTTGACTACTAACTTGTCTAAGTAATTCTAATAAAGATGTTTTACCAATGCCTTGTACACCTACTACCATTAATTTCATTCGGGCATATGGCTGAGCATCTTCATATATTGATTTAAGATATCCAATGATGTCCATTGTTTTATATTTTTTACTTTGTATCATTGTACGTAAAGGATCTTGAAGTGAACAGCCTCTGATATTAAGATTCCACAGTCGTGATAAAAGACCCAAATTTGGTGGTAAATCAGTTACATCAACATTACCACTTATATTAAGCACACTTAAACTAGATAATTCATTTAGTGAAGATGGAATTTCCTGCAAAATCCCAAAACAAGTTATTTAGATCACATTAATCGCTTTGTAAACTTTTAATAGCTTTTATTACCTTTAAACAATTGTTGCTTATATCTAGCATAGATATATTTGGAAAAATAAGTTTTGATTTTGTTATTCCAACTACACTCCAATCGGAACCATCAAGTTCATTAAATGTGGCTACATCGTCAGTTGATAATTGTATACGCGATAAAAGATTGTCAGCTAAAATCAATGTTTTTAAAGATTCGAGTCTGTAATAAAAATGTTTTATTTTAATTAAAAATAATAAATATAATTAAAATTATACCTCAAATGCTTTCTATGATGGCATACATTTTTCAAAACATTATTTCGAAAAGAATTAGTTGTATAGCATGATTTTTCAGAATTTTTGTCATCATTTCTTTCTTCATTTAACTGCACCAAGGGAGGATTATAGCATTGTAAATGTGGATCTAATTCTGCTATTCTGGGTAAACTTGGCCAACATGTAATTTCATTGTGGCTAAGATCAAGTTGTCTTAATGTGGCAGGGTAGCTTGTTATATGACCCATTGATCTTACAAATATATAGTAAATTATTATATACAATTAAATTTAATAGGTAAAAGAACTTTTCACTCAAGAATTAAGATTTACCTTAGACTATTATATGACATATTTAATTTAGTCAAATTTGTAGCTAAACATGGAAGTGCTATTGGAATACTTGTAAATAGATTATTTGCAATATTCAAATTGCTTAATTGACAAACGCCTTCTTCTTGTTCCGGCACATTCCACCTGAGATCATTATCAATTATTTCCACTGATTGGGACCAAATATTGCAATGGAATAAATTTTGACGACTAGCATTTAATATAACAGAATAAATATGAATTAATATAATAAGAATTTATTTATTATGTAACTTTACATACCATAATTTTTGGTATTTGGTTTTACCAAGACTTGATGAAGAGTACATTTCAGTTTGATTAAAGTCTTTTGTTGTTAATACATTTTTTGGTATATCCATCTAAACACATAAATAAATTATTTTAATTATTTTACTATTAAATACATACATTTGTTGATGAAACTGGCAAATCCTTCAGTAAATTAAATGCAATATTCAATTCTCTTAATTTAGCTGATTTCCACATAGCAAAAGGCATTTTTTGTAATTTATTATTTGAAATATCCAATAATAAAAGTGAAGGTAACTGAAATATTTCCGAAGGTACCGCAATAATACGATTATCTTGTAGATATATTTCTTCTAATACAGGACAATTATACTGTTGTCCGTTTTGTGGTGTTGGTAATTCTTCTAATTTATTTTGTGCAACATTTAAATATCTACAATTGTATTTATTAAATCTTTGGTATAATGAAAAAATAAAATTAATATAACATTACTTCAAACTCACTAAAGAGAATATTTCTAGTGGTAAAGTAATTATAACATTATGCGAAAAATCAATTCTTGTTATTGCTGTAAGTGCGATGTTATAAAGTTGTGGATGATTTTTTAATTTTGGATTAAATTCCAGTACACCACAGACCATCCAATCAATACTGAAAACAAAATGCAATATTGGTATAAATAAAATATTAAAATTAGAAAATATTATAAGCTTTACTTAACATGAGGAAGTTGTAAGCTGTTATTACTGTGCCAATCAATTATTGTTGGAATATTTGGAAACAATGTACTATACGTGACAGCAGATATAGATGGAATAAAATTTTTAGTTTCATCAGGTGTTGGTAAGCCTTTTTTATTAATTTTGAAATCAGAATCTGGATATACTCGTTTAGCTAATAATTTTTTTAATATCGGTTCATTTTGATTTCCAAATGCTATATTTGCAGCCGATCCCTGTTCATCTCTTGCACCATATCTAAATAAATAATTATTTACTCTTTAATTGATATTTCAAATTATACTATATAAAAGATTACTTCAAAAGTATATCGACCAAATTAATAGAATTTTGTTTACACGCTTCCAAAAGAGGAATATTACATAGCCCATATATTTCTTCGCTGTATCTGTAATAAAAAAAATATTATTTGTGCCTTTTAGTATTAGTAGAAAAATAAGGAATTTGAGAAAATAAAAGTATGAAATAAAATACTAAATTTTGATAAGAAAATTTAATTTTACATAGGATTTGTATGATCTTCTACGGCTCTTGCTATTATATTTGGATCTGCTCCTTGTTTTAATAATAAGGTAACAACATCCGCAAATCCTCCTCTAACAGCTGCTAATAGCGCCGTTTCACGTGCAGCACCACATAATAAATTAAGATCAATAGGACATTTCTCCAAATTGTTATCAGACTAACAAAGATATGAAAATATATTAAATTATTTTATTAACAATATAAAATATTTACTTGAATGTTTAATTCACTTTCACCAGAAATATTCAATTTGGACATTATTGCTTGTATTCCAACTGATACACGATTTCTCGTTGGTGTTACAATTGTTTCACGAGATTCATCATTTCCAATTTTATAACATTTTACTTTCCAATTAAGTAATGTACTAACCAATGACGAATTTCCCAATATACTTGCAATATAAAGACTACTTTGACCTGTTACATCTTGCTGATTTGGATCAAAAGGAAGTTTCCATTCTAGCATTTCTTCATCGTTTCTGATTGTAAGTAATACAGAATAGCAAAATATTATTATATAATATTTAATATAGAAATTAACTAATTAAAAATATAACATATTTAAGTACAAAGTTATTGTAAAATACCTGAAAATGGAATATAACTCAATTGGATATTCATGTTGTATGAGCAATTCAACTAGATGTGTATGACCATTTATACATGCAGCATGAAGTGGTAACCATCGCTCTACAGTTAATTGCTGAAAGCATATACACATTTTTAGTTCGAAATAATCAAATTAAATTTGAAATTTGAATAAATAAGCAAATAATCAATAATATAATTTGTAACATTCTATTAATACATATATACATCAATTTTACCTGTACAAGGTGCGGAAATTTTTCTAATAAAATTTTACATATTTTTAAATGTCCATTATGAATAGCAGCATACAAAGGAGAATATTTTGTAACAGCATGAGAACGACCATCTGCACCTGCATCTATTAAATGTTTTAAAATTCCTTCATATCCAAATTGAGCAGATCTAAAATCAAATAAAAATAATATTTAAAAATATTTAATAAATTTATATAAAACATTAACTAAATATACAATAGACAGACTACTTTTAAATTCCATGATAGAAAGGAAAATAATTTTAACCTCAAGTTAAAATAAAATAGTAATAAAAATACAACAATATTTATTACCAATGACAAAAATGAGTGAAAAATGTTAAAGTGGTTTATAAAAAAAAAACAAAAAAATTAATCATTTCATTAAATATACAGGTCAATGTATTTTCTATATATTGCAATAACAAAAGTTAAATTATTTTTAACTTACAAAAATAATAATGTATTCGCTCCACTAGGT
This sequence comes from Empis stercorea, assembly GCA_949752835.1. Lineage (NCBI taxonomy): Eukaryota > Metazoa > Arthropoda > Insecta > Diptera > Empididae > Empis > Empis stercorea. The sequence goes on along the minus strand of OX457086.1, from coordinate 9,928,123 downwards.
GTTAAATTCACAACATTACTTTCATCATTTCCCAATGCATGTAATAAAATTTTTACATTTCTTTCGTTTCCGGATGTAACAGCTAATCGTAATTCCTTATGCTTTAATAATGTTAGCTGTTCAGCTGATTCATCTAAATTGTCTAGTAAAAGTAATAAAATTAATATAATTTTTAAAATTGTATTTACATAATACTATTTTAAGATATACCTTTTAGCTCAGTTGTTACTTCATTAACAAAATAATCACATGCATCAAGGGCTGTTTCTGTGCCACATTTGGGCTTTCCACTTAAATTCCATGCCATTTATTTAAATTTTTTTTGTTCTATATTATTTTTATGTAGTTTTATTATATGTATTATTAATATATAGTATATTTCAACTTTTATTAACAATAAATTTTATACGGTAGTATAAATATTAAAATTTTATAAATCACTCTAAAATTTGTTAATTTTATAAATAAATAAATTATATTATATATATATATATATTAATAAAATTTTATTAATTTCATATAATATGTAATTGTATTAATAGAAAAGTAACAAAATCTTCTATAAACTTTATGGTTACGTTATTAGTAGTAGTTGAATACTATTTTCGGTGTTAATATATTTTTGCATATATTTTCTACCATGATTCATTTGTTTATAAATGATATCGTATATTTTACCCCACGAGGGATTCAGAGACATTTCAATATTTTAAAGAATATTTCATTAAGGAGTGATATAGATAGAGGGATACTAAAGCTCTATTTTATATTATATAGGGCTTCAGAATGAGAAGTAGTAAAATATGGAATTGGATTTGGATACCATAAAAATAAATATCAAATAAGTGTATTAAGTTAAATGTGATTATTGTTGTAAATTATAAAACGAATATGCAGTTCAAATGTTAAACTAATAAATTGATATCAATATCACACATTATAATTAACATTTTTCATATTTGAATTTATATTTTACTTTAAAATTTATTAGAATTGTTAAATAATTAGTTATATTAGTATTCCTAGATTTAATTAGTTATATTAGTATTCCTAGATTTTTTAAAACTATTATTAAGAATAAGGATTATTTTACTAATTTGTAAATAAACTAACATGGGAAAAAGTAATTTTACAATGCTTGGCAAGTACCTATGTATATTATTTATTAAAATAATAATTAATTCTACTCATTAATTCTTCTACTATTAAGTATTATACATACTATTAACATTTTATGCAATTATGTTTTTACATAATAATGATTATTTTAAGGAAAATGACAAAAACCTTGATAATTTTTTAGTTATACCTTATTCCTTATTACATCAATTTATTTGATGATTCCAAATTGCGTGTTGAAACATATTTAATTAATTTAATTTAGTTTTAGTAACAAAGTTATCAATCAATACTTAAAATAATATTTACTATTTTTTATTTATTGAAGTGATTATATTGATTCTTTTAACTTATAATTTAAAACATTATTTTAAAAGGAAATTTAAAATATTATTTATTCTTATTCACTTCATTTGTAAACAATAAGAAAAAATAACAAAAAAATTGTGTATCTGACGAGTGACGAGTTTTACATTTGTCAAAATTACTTTACTGTGTTACCATTTAGGTGGTGGTTAAATTAAGCTAGATTTATTTTATATTAATTAAATTTTGCTCAATTTAGCAAATCATTTTTCGAGCAAGAGTTTATAAATTAAACCTATTATAAATTAATAATTTAAAAAAAATGCACTGGGCCCCTTGCCCTTGCCTTAGGCAAATTAAAAGTTTTTCAATTTTGTTTCGACAGTTTTGTTATAATTAAAATTTCGAGTCGATAGATACCAAAATTGTCTATCTTGAATTTCAATTTTATATACAAATTTGACATTTAAAATAAAATAAATATGTTTCAGATCACCAAATATAGATGGCCCTAAATAGCCCCCAAATATATGATTTATGTCTTTACTATATTTTTGGCAATTCGCACTTTTCCCATGGCCATTTATTAAAAAAATCGAGTTAACTGATTTTTATATACAAATAATTACACGACTGGAAATTTATAAATTTAATTCTGATTCTCAAAAAGTGGGTTTCGTCTTATTGGTGGTTAAATGTAGAAAAGTACTGAAAATCAGTCCTTACAAAGCTAATAATAATTTTGATAGATATAGAATTTTATATATTGCCTATAGTGCAACATAGATGGCATTGTCTATATATCTGAACATTTTTAACAGTGATTTTTTTGTATAAGCGATTTATGAAAGGAATCGTTATCCTTCCTACTGTTTTTTTTAAATACAATATTTTTATTTTAATCAAAATTTTGAATTGTACAATATTTTTACTTCCATATCCATAGAAAAAGATAAACAACCCAAATATGGAAGTATGTATAAATCTATTTGATGAGAATTGAATAAAAAGCAATCAGCTGATACCCAAAAATCCTTGTTGTTAATTGAATGTAAACAGAAGAAAGTTAAATGGTTTGGCTTGTGACAATGTCCTATTTATGGTCGTTACATAAATTTCCTCAAAAAGAAAATAGTTTTTGTAAAGTTAATATAGTATGCAAAATCCGTATTCGTACATTTTTAATTTATGACATTTTTTAATTTATTATTAAATAATCATTGAATAATGAAAAATGAAAATTACATCGTTTTTTTTCTTTAAATTTATGCTCCATTAATGTAATTCATGATTTCTTCCACAAAATTTTGCATGGTATTTGCAGTAATGGACACACTTTTGTCTTTAAAATAAGGGTGTACGAATACGGATTTTGCATACTGTATGTAATATCATCGGTCCCATGCCAAAACAAAATTTCAAAATCTACAATATGCAAAAACTACAAATGTGCAATTTGTCGTTCGAATTTTTTTTAATATTAAAAAATTTCTATATCGCTTGTGTTAAAATTTCTATATCGCTTTATAAGAATTTCACAAATCGGCAAAAATTAAAACGCAATTTTCTCGAAACTGTAATATTGCACATTCGCGGTTTTGGCATGGGACCCACGACATATTTTGCTGGTGTACCTTAATTTTTGTTTCTCATAAAATTAAAAAATATAAAATTCAAAACAATATTATTTTTTTTTATAATTTTTAATCGTCTTTATTTTAATAATTAATAATACTTCTTTTAAAAGTTTCATATGTATTACAAATATCAGTTTCGAAGCATTTGAAAACGAATTTGCTACTAAATGGCCATATTTTTTATTTATATACTTAAATCAGCTGCAGTTTTATGTAGATAGTTTTTTTTAATTATTATTATTAATTATATTTTTATTATTATTATTATTATTAATATGTCACTAAATTTTTTTTTAAATAATTTAGTGAAACTTATCACCTTCTTAAAAAATATATTTTAATGATAACCAATATACCATTACAAATGCTTAACAATTCCAAATTGGTAATAAAACATTTCATTGATGATGAATTAAGATTACTTCGTCCTCGTGATGCAGATAGACCTGAAATATTCATAAAAATATTGAATTATATAGAAAGTAAATAATTATTTATAGATTATTATGCTATATCAGTGGAGGTGTCATGTAATTTCTTTTTGAGAGATTATTTGTAGAGTTAACTGGATTGGATGATAACATTGCGCAACATTGGCTAATGTTATGTAAATATTAACTACAACAGCTAATTCTTGGTAACATAACCAACCATATACCCTTTATGATATATTGTTAAATTTTGTTTATATTATATTTCAAATAATTACTCACCCCCAATTATATTGGAATGTTCGTCATTTACTGATGAAGCTCCCGGATGAAGTTTAATTTCTTAAAAAATAAGATTAATATTAAAAATAAAGATTATTTTTAAATTAAAAATTAAATAAATAATTGAATTAAAACAATTATTACCATATAATCGTAAAGTTCCTTCAGCTCTTCCTAAGGAATTGGTACTAACACAATGATAGGTACCAACATCTGAGGCTGAGAATGATCGAACTACAAGTAACATAATTCCTTTATATCCATCTCTTTGTTCGGTTATACCATATTTCGGGCTTTAAATCATATTAATTGTTTTGTATGTATTTGCAATTTAATATTATGTATTATTTATGTATTATTTATAAATTTACCCATCTAATAGCATTTCAGGTCTATGTTGGCTAGATTCAATACCAGTTGTTGGAAAATTTCCAAATTGATTGGAATTTGATAATCTTCCACCTTTTAGCCAATAAGATACAGGTGCTGGTGATGCTTCTACTTCGCATTCTAATTGAACATCTGATCCTAATGGGGCACCAAGTAATTGACTTGCTGCATGAACCATTGGTGCAACTATTTGTATAGCATAAAATACAATAATATTCATATATTGATATTAAGTACTAATATTTAAAAAAAAAATAGAAATTTACAGTGTACACTTAAAGATACTCTTTTGCTGACAGCTGGTGGAACATCATTTGAAGCAATACATAAATAGGCACCCATTTGTCGACGTTCTAATCTTGTCAATCGTAATGAAAAACCATTGTATGATTCCGCTGAAAAAGAAAACTTATTTCATCAAAAACATTACGGTATTAGTTTTCATTTTGAAATTATTACCTTTTAAAAGATCTCTGCCACCGGGTTTCCTAATTAAAATCATATCATTATCTTCACGTCTCCATGTAATTCGAGGAACTGGATTGCCTGTTGCCTTACAAGTTAATGTAACATCTTCACCTTCTTGTACAGCTAAATCAGCGGATGATTCTTCATTAACAATATCAGGTGGAACTAAAAATATATTTTGTAAAATTTATAATAAATATATTATTAAGATACTATATATATATATATATCTTTTATATACCTTGTACATCTATGCAACCGACTTGCTTTTTCATTGGACTTGTATTAATTTGACACATATAACATCCTCTGTCTGATTCTCTTAATTTACTGATTCTTAATTTCCACGTATGCATATCCTCAAATACAACACTTATTCGGACATTGTGGGTTACAACTCTTCCTTGAAGTGCTAGAACTGTTTGATCGGATTCCCTTAACCATCCAACCTATAAATAAATTAATAAATATATAATTGCCAAACTA